>MU186951.1:0-27755 GCA_016904865.1 Pissodes strobi
AAACATGCTTTTATCTTCTAAAGGTATGTATTTTTAACCAAAAAAAACCCAAATTCCCATCTTTCATTTATGTTTTTCTAAAATTTATTTGAAGTAAAGAAATATAATGTGATTCCAGTGGCGTATCTCTAGGCAGCCTTACTCCAGAGTATGACCGGTGACCCCTCCAAATGTTTGTGGAAATATTATAAGTAGGGATAGGAGTCTAACATATACTACAATCTGAAACAATTTAACTGGTTTTCAAAGTAAATAGTGCGTCTATATATAACATTTGTTAACTAGTTCTTTTTAAAAGAATTAATTTTGTTGTTTGAGTTGTCTTTTGGATACGTATGATTTTTTTTTGTAATGAAAACTATGTTTTTTCTAAATAAACCATTCTGACCAATTGATTTTCTTTTCATCCTATACTTATTCCTGGGTAAAATGAAGTCTACTATACCATCGCCATTGCACTTATCCTACAGTGGCCACTGTATCACCGTTGTCGGTGCAGTGGCCATTTTGCCTTATAGTTTCGCAAAATGAATAATCTCAGTTGTTTTTTCCCGCACCATAATACAGTTTTGATACGAAAAATGGTGTTTTTAATGTCGGATTTAGTAAAAAGTGAAAACTCTGGTTTACTCAATTTATTTTTTGAGAAGGTGGCCACTGGTCCAGGCTGTCCCCATATAAATTTTTCAATATTTAAAAAATTTTCTAGAGAATTAGAGAAAGTAAGAAGTTTGTAAAAATGGCGGCAGACCTATAAACTTGTAAATATGCCGTGAGGAAAGTGAACCAGAACTTTAGAAAGTAAAAATATTTAAAAAAAACCATAAACGATCATAAGTACCTACTCCTGGAGCGATATTAATTAATTTTCACTAAAAATTAAATTTTACACATTATCAAAGGATGACCTACTCGTATACCCGCTGAAAAATCATTCAAACAGTTCACATTTTGTGACAAATACCTAAAGCTAGAAGATTTTGTTACTTTTCATGACAGATAACTAACTTTAATTGCGTTTTGAGACGTTCTACAATAATTGTATGACAACTGAGAACCCTAAAATTATTATCAACCCGAAACACAGCGAATATCCATATGTTCGACTTTAAAAGCAATAGGAATTCACACGTGTCGCAATAAAATCACTTAGGGTATTAATAATAAATACTTCGACTAAAAGCAGGAGTTTTACTGCTGGAAATTTAGGATAGGTTAAAAATAAATCCAGGCGTCATTCGCTGCCGCGTGGGCACAGCTGTACTTAGTCTGGAAAATTGTTAAGGTCGACCGTTCTAATTTGAATATCCTCAAATGCCGAAGCGGGGTGTGGACAGACCAACAAAGTTGTTTTAATCATTATCGGATTGAAACGATTTTTCACACGGACGGAAGTTTCCTGCTTCCACCATATTGAAGTTATATTATTTGTAGAGTTCAACTGATATACATTTAATTCTTTTAGAATAGAGTAGATAAGTAAAAAAATCATTTAAACATTTGTCGAAAAATATTTCTGGAATGTGCTGTGATCCTCCAAGTTAAAACATCAGAGGATGTCAGCTTTTCCCAATATATACGAAACCACTAGTCCAAATTAAACAAAGTCATAGAATATCTGCTGAACATGGCAACAGTATAAGCTCTACGTGCGTGTCTGTTTACATACATCTTCTGAACAGTCTATAAAAAGTATAGTTGTGTATAATCACTCCAATAATTCGTAAACTTATAGTGAGCATGGATAGAGTAGGTCCTAGTGGTATTGGCCGTATTAAAACAGTAATCTGGCTGACTAAGATTTTGCTAAGAAAATACAAGCATGCTAGTTTCCGAAGATCAAGGCTATTTATCAGACCATGAGACTGGAGATGTTGTAGATGACTCAGATGAAGATTTTGACTATGTGTTTCAGCAAAGTGAACCTTCCAGCGACGAAGGATTAAATTCAGCTAACAAACTTTTGGATTTAGACTCGGATCAACTAAACCAATCCAGAACCGATACTTTATAAGCCGGAGTGGAGAATGTCAATATATTCAAGGGAAAAATGGTTTTCAGTGGCAGGGGACGGAGGTGCTGATAAACCACAAGAACCCGAACGTAACATTATCAAAAGATTGTCAGGCATAACAGTGTTAAGCACAAAAGACTTTGAGAAATAGTTGTTCTAGGCTAGATATTCGGAATTTGTTGATCGATAAACGAGATGCTAGAAGAAGTAGTAATATTGTCAAGCTGGAAAATACTCTAATGAAAGAAAAGTTGTCTGATTCGACTAATACTTCAAACTACATAAGCATAAATATAGTTGCAAAGGCTCTGTTTATACTTTCCATGCTATCTCCAATTATAAAATCTTCTCATGAACATATGCTTCAATTGTTTTCCAAACATTCTTTGGGTCGACGATATATTGGAAAGGATTTGAAATTCTGTTATCTTGCCTTGGATTTGTCAATAACATGAATCGTGACAAGCGAAAGAAAACTGATAAAACAGCGGCTACTTCAATAATTTTTGTGTCTAACTGGCGGAAGCTATTGCTGGGAGATTGTGTAACATGCTACATTTTTTTAGGGGTCGAATTTACATGCTTAGTAAGCCTGAGAAATATGGCATAAAAGCAATTTGCATGACAGATGCTAAGAGCTCGTATATTCAGCAAAAAAAAATCTGATGGTGTTGGATTTTCAGAAGAGGATTTGAAACTTTCCAAGCCTTCTCAATGTACTTTTCGATTATCCAAGCCAATAACCGAAATATTAAGGCTGACAACTATTTTTCTTCAATAGAGTTAGTCAATGAGTTGAAGAAGAAAACAAGCGAAAAGTTCCTTTGGAATTCCAGACCAATAAAGATGGGGGCATTGGTACAACGCTTTATGGTTCTTCTAACGATATAACACTGATATCATATGTGCTAAAGCAGAATAGAGCTGTGCTTTTATTATCCTCTATGCATCATATCAACTGCTTTCAGAGAATGGACATTGAAATGGACAAAAACAAATACTACCTACACTATCGATGAAGGATATCCATTACATCGCGTGGTGTGAGAGGTCATAGAGCGACTATAGTATTTGACGGTTATACTGATTATGAGGAAAATATTAAAGTTGAGGAACAACGTCGTCGGATGACAAACATATCTTCACCTTGTGATGTCGTTTTTGTTCAGTTTATGACAGTTCCAACATTTCTTGCAAATACTCATAACAAGTCTAGCTTCAATGTTATGTGAAAAATTTGCAACTGCGAACAATTCAATGAAAGAAGTTGATGACGCTGATTTGTTAATACTTCAGACGGCACGAACTCCATGTTATAATATTGTTTATTTTTTTAAACCTGAAAAGGCTCAAGTACAAACCGAAATATATTAATCGAAAAGTTTATCTACATATCAAAAATATCAAGATCATATCTTATTTTTACATGTAGTAACTGACTGCGAGGATTAAAACAACAGTATTTAAATTGTTTGAAAAGGGTAATGATTTAATTGATTGCGCAGAAGTATTTTTTTAATGATAACTCTTTTCCACAAGACATTATCACGAAGGGGTCTCGCTTTCTTCTTACTGTATATGGAGCTCCAGAAAAATTTTATTGTATAGACGAATATGGATATTTAAGTTTCGTAAAAAATGCACGCAACAATAAAAGAGTACAACTATCTTGCCTTCCTCCAACTCTGCTTCTGTTTGTCAACACTTATATCGTATATACTATTAAGTTCAAGCATGACTAGGCTGGATCCAAAAAACTGGGATCGGAATAATACTTTGGAGCCAATTCAAACTTTACTCCCACCTGCTCCAGAAATCTCCTTAATATCATTTTTTACAATTGCAAAAAGGGTTGCAGCCAAACTGTGGCTGTAAAAAAGTCGAGTCAGTATGTACCAATTGTCAGGGCCAGTTCTGCTTTAATATCGAATCAAATACAATAGATGAGGAATCTTATGGTATCAATGACGAGACAGCTGCATCTTTCTTCTTAAAAAGACTTACATATACAGCAAGAAGAGGACGAAGAAAGACAGTACTGTAGAAGTAGCATTTGCAGATTATCAAACTAAAATTTTGCCAAAATCAAATATGATTCGTTCCACTTTAATCCTTTAAAGGGTTTACTAGAAAAAGAGGAGGAAGACGAGTTAATTCTAGTTACGAGTAAAAAAAGGCGTAAATGTAGTTCGCTATTTCAAAATCGCAAAAATGAAGGATACTTCCGAATCTCTTCAATTAGTCGCTTTTCATTATCATAGGAAAATATATTTCCGAAGTTCTTGCTCTTCGTGATTGTAATTGTAACTGCAAGAAGGCGAGAAATGACTTGTCGGCACGCGACTGCATTGCCCTCCGAGCAGTCCCGCCGTGATTCAAATGCAGCCGCCTGCGGCTGCCGCTTCTTGGACACCAGTACCACGGTGTAAATAAATATAGGTACGGTAGGTTTACTGGAGACAAATTTCCAATTTAGCCGACAGTGTGTGGCGTCGGAGCGCATCCGGATCAATCTGTTTCGTAGCCTGCGGTGGCTTGGATACGAGGGACAGTCTACAGTCAGTGTGCAAACGCCCTGAGTTTAAGTACTGTCGGGTCGCGTTGAAATAATAACCGACCAAAATAATTTTGCATCAGCGAATACTTTTTGAATCTCTCCCGACAGACTGCTCGCTGATTTATACCGTGCTGCAGGTGTGCGGCGCCTTTTGCGTTTGATGCAAAAACATCAAAATGATATTGCTGAGTGACTCTACTCGATATTATTTGTACTCTGCCAGTACAACACAATCAATGGTGCAGTCATGGTGGAAGCAGTGGCGCCTTGGACACCGTACATTATCGAGGATATCAGCTGCGGATCTAGAACGAAGTCAAGGGAGGCTAGGGTACTAAACCTTAATCGTTTTGTAAAAAGTCTATAAAAACTTTAAAACTATATTAGTGGCATACAAATATTGCAAAACGCTTCTGGTTTCATACTATAGAGGGGCGGAAGAGGGGGGGGGGCTTTATCCTTTCATAGATCCCCACCTGGACAATACACGTTTCGTAAATGCGGAAATATGTGTACCTCTATTATTTAGAATACAATTTTTTCGATCTATTTTTACTGTGATATCTCGTCTTGGTCATTAACTATAAGTAAATTTTTAGTTCGCCCCGGTACTAATCATGCTCTCGTTCGAAGTATGAAATTTAATTCCGATTTTGTATTCGATTTTATATCTGTTCCGCGTGACCTAGGAGGTCCGGTTTTATTCGAGCGTTGAGATGCATCGCAGTGATATTTCTTGCGTGGAGACTCGATCTGTCGAGGCGCGAACGGGTCGTCATTTTCAGCTTGGAAGGTACGAGCCCTTTTTCAGAGAAGCCTTTCGGTCGTTAAGTCGATTTTAAAATTTGTTTTACGCCGAGGCATTTATGGTGGATTTTGTCGACTAACGGCGTAGTTATTCCCGTATTAGCCGTTGCGAATTGTTTTCGATTAAGTTGAGTGTTGTAAAATACGGGAAAATCTTGCCTAAGCGAGGATTTTTGAAACGGTTTTTTTCTGGTGAAGGCAGCCATTTTAGTACTTGGCGATTTTTTTGTGTGTGCCGTGTAGTTTTCGCCCTCCATTTAAGAGAGGTAAGTTTCTTTATTGATTGCAGATTGTTTTGCGTTCTTGTATCTTTAGTATTGTATTATTTCACTTTTCATTCATTTCGGACTCGATTCAAGTGGCTAGATTATTCGGTGTAACGTCAAACTGATTCGAGAGTAATTTAAGCTTTTGGGCTTCTATTTTGAATAAAATAGTCGTTGTTATTTATTCTTGGGATTTTACTAGCGGCCTAATTAATAATTTTATTTTATTTCCGACGAAGTGTAATGTAGATTTTCGGCAATTTTAGTAGTGCGATTTACTTGACCAATTCGAGGCGATTTAGATACGGGGGTAAAATTTAACCATTAATTTCGATTTCGCTTTACCGAGGGCAACTATTTGCTACAGCTATTAAGTGCTATTAATGCTAAGACCGCTTATTTTATGGAATTTGTTATGTTACCGGAGTTATATTCATGGGGATTATGGGTTTTATCTTTAATTTTTTTATTTATTCTTAACTTTTGGAGATTCGTGTGGGTTGATGATTTTAATTATTAATTAGACACTAAACAGGGAAATTCGGTTGTTAGGGGCTAGTTAATGCAGTTTCGTCTATTATTAGATATCGTACTAAGGGAAGCCTTCAGGTCAAGTCGTATAATTTAGAGTACATATTGTGAACTAATTAAAATCATTAATTAAATATCACCCTGTCGCAAGTTTGAACTTGAACTTGAAAAATGTTATATAAACATTCACTGTTAATTATAAACATTTTACACAATCACTAACGTTCAGCTGGTGTGTGTTTTGCTGCTCTAAATATCGTTGATTTTAGTGAGAAAAACTGGCCATAGAAAAGTAATTTTTTGCATAAATATTGAACTCTATGTAAGTGATCGATTTGGATAATTTTTGTGATTCCCTAACAACCCATCAGTGTAATATATACCAAATAAGTGATAACAAAATATAGTAACCATCCTTATCGCTCATCGCTGCGGTCAACGAGCTCATAGAAATGGACGGTGTGAATACTGACGATCCGGGCGGAACAGGTAATACCAATAATAATTGTTATAAATGTAAAGCTGTTTTTGAGGATATTGGGAGCGTAGTGCGTTGTTCATCGTGTGGAAGTTATTACCATGGAAAATGTGAGAATGTTGATATGAGGGGTTTTCGTACGAAAAGGGCCACGTGGAGATGCCGACTTTGTACTGAGACAGAGGGTGAAAATGGGAGCGATAATATTTCTGTGAGGTCGAGGAAGAGGAGTAGAGTTGAAGATGGCATTGAATCGAATATGATTGAGGGGCTAAACGATATTTTGGAATTATTGTTGAAAAATACAAATGATTTAAATACAAAAGTTGACCAATTATTGGCAGAAAATCGAATATTGAAGCTAGAAATAGAAAATTTAAAAGGATTCCAAAAATCTGGAAATCATATCAACAGTGGAGTGAGCTCTTCCTATGCATCAATTACTGCAAATAAGTCGAATAATAGCAAAATCTTGTTGGTGAAGCAGAAAGGAAAACAAAAGGATGTCACACAAATTAAGAAAGACTTACAAGAGAAAGTTAATCCAGAGGAATTAGACATTGGAGTAACCATAGGGCGTACAACAAGGGATGGGGGACTCATACTAAGCTGTGGCAATAAAAAGGAAATTACATCTGTGAAATCGGCTATTCAGAGTAAGCTTGGGGATGATTACGAAGTCGATCAACCTAAAACGCATGATCATAGAATTAAAGTAGTAGGAATAGAAGAAAGTGAGCATGGTGTTGCCAATGACAATATTGTTGACAGGATTGCAAAACAAAACGATCTTGATCAAAGTGCCAAAAATTTTAAATTAAAAATATTGAGAAGAACAAATGTTGTAAATAAAAAGTTTAGCATTATTTTCGAACTTGATTCTAACACTTATAATTTGTTTATCAGTAAAGAGAGAATGAATTTGGGTTGGAATAGATGCAAAGTTTTCAATGAGTACGGAATTATTAGATGCTACAATTGTAATAAGTACGGTCATTTACAAAAGGAATGCAAGGACAAGAGAACTTGTGCTAAATGTACTGGAGACCATGACGTCAAAGACTGCAACGAGAAAATGCTTACGTGTATAAACTGTGTAGAATCGAACGGTAAATACGGTATGAATTTATGTACAGATCATACAGTTTGGGACAGTACAAAGTGTGAAACATATAAGAGACTAGAAAAAATGAGAAGGAATAAATTCCTGCAATAGCAACTAAATGAAAGTTTTGATTTAAATTCTAGTTTTGTATATTTTAATTGTCAGGGATTTCTTAATAATAAAGACAACATAACTGTTTTAATTAATGAATGGAAGCCAAAAATATTGTTTTTGTCAGAAAGTCACGTGTCTGAGGATGTCGAAATGGTAGAAATGAAAATGAACGGAGACAGAGTGGAAAGATGCGTAACGAATAATAGAAGAACTGGTGGAGTGATAGTCTTTATAAGAAACGACGTTAGATATAAACTTGTAACAGTAGAATGTGTAGAAAATTACGTGTGGTTATTGTCGGTTGAGGTTTCTATGTCTAGAATTAAGTATTTATGTACTGTGTTGTATCATCCACCGCAAACGGAAAATGCCAAATTTGTTGATTATTTTAATGAATATTTGGATCGTGTCAGTGTGTTTGGGGGGGTCAACATTATAATGGGAGACTTTAATTTTGACTTGTCAAAACCGTCATTCTATGGTGAAAAAATTATAAATAACGTATATTTAAATGGATTATCCCAGATTGTTGACACCCCTACTCGCATAACTGATAGAAGTGAAACTCTAATAGATTATGTGATAACAAATGGTAAGGATTTGGCATTTAACGTTCATATGACACCTAAGATTAGTGATCACTGTATACTGTCTCTTCATCCTAAACAATTGGAGCCTAATGGCAATGCTGATGTAGAAGTTTATAATAGGTGCATGAAACACTACGACAAAGACAAATTACATGACGTTTTGTTTAATACCACGTGGAATACAGAGAGTGGCAACGTTAACGTTTTAGCAAATGATTTTGTAAATAAGATTGAAAATATTGTACATAATATGTGTCCTAGGAAAAAATTATAATCAAACAGAAATATTTGAATAAGGCATGGATAACGAGTGAGATTAGAGAAAATATGCATGTTAGGGATGGATTGTATGTAAGAGCGGTTGTGGAGAACGGTGCGGAAGTATGGGGCGAGTATAAAAGAGTGCGTAATCAGATAGTTTCACAAATTAAAAACGAGAAAGAACGATTTTTTAGAAATACTATTGATAATAATAAACACAACTCGCGCGAAATGTGGAAAAATTTAAAATTATTGCTTCCTGAAAAATCGTCAGAAACACCATATGAAATACATTTTGAAAATCAAACACTTAATAATGATTTACACATTGCCGAGGAATTCAATAAATACTTTGTTAATAGTATCAATGAAATTGTGAGTAGTATTCCGAAATATTCTCCCCAAGACAGAATTACATTTGTTTGCCGCGAACTGAATGACGGTTTTTCAAAATTTAGGTCGTTGTCGATGACTGATATTAAAAAAATACTGAGAGAAATGAAAAGTGTAGGAGGTGGTATGAGTGGGATTTCTACGAAGGTTTTGCGTGATGTTTGTTGTGTAGCAGCTGATCGTTTGTTAAATGTTATTAATACATCGCTCTCAAATGGTGAGTTTCCCGATAAATGGAAAGAATCGACTGTGATTCCTGTTCCAAAGATCCAACGTACATGTAATCATAATGAGTTTAGACCAATAAATACAGTCGAAGTTTACGAGAAGGTGTTAGAGTTAGCAGTAAAAAACAATTACAAGAACATTGCGATAGGAATAACATCTTGGTGTCAAATCAGTCTGGATTCCGTGTGCGCCACTCATGTGAGACTGTAGTTATAAATACTTGTGATATTTTTAAAAAGCAGTTGGATAAGGGTAACTTTGTTATAGCAGTATTTTTAGATTTTAAAAGAGCCTTTTAAACTGTGGATAGAACTATATTGTTGAAAAAGTTGCAGAGTTATGGCATTACGGAGACAGTACTAGGGTGGTTTTCATCATACTTGCACAACAGGCGTCAGCGAGTTAAGTTTAAAGATTGTGTGTCGAAGTCTTTGCGTGTGGAGCACGGGGTGCCGCAAGGAACGGTCCTGGGCCCACTATTATTCTTGTTGTATATAAATGATGTTGTTAATGTTGTAACTGAGTGTCAAGTCGAGCTTTTTGCCGACGACACAATGATTTACTTGTATGGAAATAACTTGGAGCATATGCAGGAAACTCTAAATAGGGAATTAAAAAAATTATTTAATTGGCTTTGTAAAAATAAACTGTGTTTGAACTTGTCAAAATCAAAATTCTGTTTATTTGGCAAAAAAAGGGTTTTAGCAAATGTTAATGTAGAATATATGAATATAAACATAAATAATGACAGAATTGCATATGACAGTGGAGTTAAATATCTAGGGGTTATTTTTGATCCATACCTTAGTTTCTATGAACATTGTGATTACATAACTCGTAAATTTTCAAAAAAAGTTAGCTTCATAGCAAGGGTTGGAAAACAATTATCGTTGAGTACAAAGGTAATGTTATACAACAGCATAGCTGCACCGCACCTTGAGTTTTGTTCCACTCTTATGTATGGCTTGCCTGCATTTAAGATCGATCGTATGCAGATTTTACAGAACAGAGCTATGAGAGCGATACTACGGTGTAATAAGTACACCCCGATTTCATCAATGCTCCGCACACTAAGTATGTTGTCTGTCAAACAAAAAATTTTAATAAATACTCATATATTCGTGTTTAAAATTAAAAATCGATTGTTACCACCCTATATTTGTAACAGGGTGAATTTGTTAAGGGATGTGCATAATTATAACACCAGAAATTATACTGATATTAAATACATGTAACACTAACTTAATGCTTAACTCTGTGATGTATAAAGGTTTTATAGAATTTAACAAGTTACCCATCGAAATAAAGAACTGTGATAATTTTAATGTTTTTAAGAGATTATTGAGAGCGCATGTGTCTAGTGCTTGATTTTATCATTTTGAACATTGTGTGTTTGAAAAATGGGTTTATTTTATCATCTTATTTTATTGTACATGATTTTATTTTTATTGTATATTTTCATTCTGTGTATTTAAATTTTTTCAATGCTTTTCCATATAGCTATTTATGCTGAATAAAGATTATTATTATTATTATTATTTTGAGTGGTCGACGGGAGGCATTTAAACATTCCGGTATAGGATTCGGCACTTGGGTAAATTTCATTGGTCGATTTGCAAATGGGTAAATTTCTTTGGTCGATTTGGATTCTTTTCGCCAATTAAAGTGGAGTGCCGAAATCGGTACCAGAATGTTCGAACAGTGCTGAAACACAGGTCAGAATGTTGATGAAATAAACGTTCGTAAAATCTAATATTTCACTTCACGTATGGCCCTCCGCTCGCTTCGCTCGCTACGGGGGCTCAATAAGACAAAACTAACCAAGGGCTAACCCAAGCCATACCCAAGACATGCTCGAAGTAAAAACGTTCGTAAAAATGAGACAAAACTAACCAAGGGCTAACCCAAGCCATAAGCCATACCCAAAACATGCCCAAAGTGAAGAAAAAAAAACTGTTTGAAAACATAACGTTCAAAAAATTTAAAAAAGCGGCGGGAATCGAACCCGTGACCATCGGATCAGAGGCTAACCATCTACACCACTGCGCCACCACGTACTTGGAAGCAATTGATTGCACCATTAAGACGTGGGTAAACTAGCAACATTCATCAACATTCCGACCTGTGTTTCAGCACCGTTCTAACATTCTGGTACCGATCTTGGCACTCCGCTTTAATTGGCGAAACGAATCCAAATCGACCAATTAAATTTACACGTGGTGCCGAATCCTATACCGGAATGCTTAAATGCCGACGGGAGCGACTTTAATCCTTAATGATGCAGCCATCAGCATTTTGTAACATATAAATACGCAGGCAAACGCCGAGTTAATCAGACTTTCGGGTCTCTCAAACCGCTCAATTAGTCGCTGGGCAGTACACAGGTACGTCCACTTCTAGTTGTTCTATCCCACAACCCCCATAACTGAGAACACTTATGCACAGGTATAAGGTTGTCAGGTCCTTACCTAACCTGGGTGAACGTATGCACAGGTATACGGCATTCGGGGGCTACTAAATAGTATAGAGAGAGTCGAATTTATGAAGTATCAGAATTTCTAGTGAAGGGAAAGTTTTTGGGGAGTTTCAAAAAGTAGTGAAAGTGCCTTAGCCATTTGTGATAACCTAAAAGGGCTTACCTTATAAATATCAGAACAAATACCTAAATAAAAGACAACCCGCTCACATAAACTTTATTAATAAAATAGTGACGTCGCTTGCTAGACAAACTTTGAACTAAGCCTCCCTCGAGAAGACATGCATTTCATATTAATTGGGTATAGTGTAAACTCTTAATTCATCTATAATCTTAAACACGCCTTTATTAGTATACAATCTAACCGTTGTTAAGTTTGTTTGTAAATAAACTTGTTATTGTTTTTATCGATGTGTCTCCTTTATTATCTCTTCTCAACGTAGTGCGTTCCTAAATCTGAGTTACTCTCCTACACGCTAAGTAAGGCGTGTCGTCTAGTGAAGAGAAAATCGGAAGATTTTTAGAATCGAATATCTTGCATTCGAATACTTTTAAGAATCGAATGATTATTCGAATACAAAGAATTGAATTATTTGGATTAGTCGCGATATCCCGAATGTTTCAATTAGCGATTCAACCTCTCGAGATTTCGAGTAACTTCGAAGTCTCGTTATCGAATTCAAATTTGCAAATTGTCTGATTCTGGATTGTATGATCTTGAAGTCTTCATTCTTGATACATTTAATCTTTTACAAAGATTAGCGAAAGCATTCACGATTAAAAATAAAATATTGGTTAAAAGTTGTTTTGTTTAGATATTATGTAAAAGTTTATTAAAGATTTACTAAAATCATCACTTTTTAATAATTTAAATTTGAATTCCCAAAACTTCTTATCTTCTACATATTGCAAAAATATGTATGTCATACCTGCCGACTACCGCATTTAAAATTAATAATATGTTTACTGCAGAAGAAAAATATTGAACAATTAAAAAACTACCACAGTAATTAAACTACTCGATTTTATACTTTTTATAGTATAGCGTTTTTGATTATTGTTCACCATAATACAAAACAAAGCCCGCTATTATTTGTGGCTCAGACGGCACACCAACATAATCGAACAAGTTATATTATAATCGCATTTGACGCGAATCGTGCCGAGTCATATTTCATGTCGATTTAACCAGCATTCGAGGGACGATTAATTCGTTGTTAGCGCATTCGAATATTTCTGGTATTCGAATTCTTCGTTGAGAATCGAATGCATTCGAATGCAAACCAGAATCGAATACTTCGATTATTTGTATTCGAATGGTTCCTTCACTAGTGTCGTCACAGATAAAGAAACAAATCGTGACAATATTTTTGGCGTATTTTCGTTCATAGTGGTTCACTTTATTGAACTGGTGTTCTCGATTGATTAAAAGTAAGGTAGAGGCATGCTATCATTTTATATAAATATTGGAAAGTCGTCCGGGTTATCTATTTGCCAAACTCGTTTAGTGCGATGTTTTTATTCAAGTATATTGTGCTGCATCTGGGTCGCTATGTGGACCGTACTAGAACTTTTTACTTGAATTATTGAATTTAAATTCGGGAAGTTATGCCTTTTATTTTATAATAATATTGGAGGGTCGCTCAGACCATTCATTTGGCAAATTTGTTAGTATGATTTTTCATTAAAGTTTATTTTAATGCATTTGTCCGTTTAATGCATATTAGAGTTCTCTATCAGTATGGTGAATTTTATCCGTACCAGTCTATGAACGATTTATTTAATTGCATTCATTTATCTTTTATTTCGTACTATGGCTGTTAGTTACTACTTTCAACGATTATATACGTGTATTTTTGCGGTGCCAAACTCGGTCCGAATTATTGGACTGCTTATTTCCTCTTTTTAAAAGGTTTTACAATTATTTTTAACTGATGATGTCGGCTTCCCTTGGGCGAACTTAATCTTTGTAGTTTTTTTTTGCGTAACTAATATTAGGCTATAATTGTAATAGATTCAGATTGCTCTATTATATTATTACGGGGGTGCTTTTCTCATTTATTCCTTGTTTTTTTTACTTTTGGTTTATTTTTTAATTAGGTTTAAAAATTTTTAAAAATCTCTTTAATCGGTAATTCGAATTCCTGCTAAATTAGTGTTTTTTTCTGGAAAGATAGTATATAATAGCAATCGATTCACATGTCGTTGTGACTCGTTATTAGGAAATGTTTCCATTCCTAGGGCCCTTTCCTCCGGGTAGGAGGTAGATTGCCCTCCCACTGGACGAGGATTTAGAAGCCCCTCCCACTGGACGAGGATTTAGAAGCCCTTTCACCAGGTGGAACCTTGTTGATTCGCTTACTCGTCAGGGCTGCCGCTGCTTTTGGCCTAGCGGAGCTAGCTTACCTGGCGTGACCAGTTCGTCCATTGGACCGGCGAGACGTGTGGGACGTCGGAGGTTTTTTCCACTCAGCTGGGTTGGTGGATATTGGATTTTTGTTGAGGGAAAAAAGGAGATAAGTGTTTAGTTTAGAATTAGATTTAAATTACTGCGTCCGGAATAACTGTCAATTATATATTAGCGCACCCTTTGTCCTATTAAGTTATTGCGATCAACTTATCCTAGCGGTTTACGTGATCACGACCCCGCGCGGTAGACCAAAGCCAAGTTTTCCTTTTTACTACCCCCAATTACTCGCTGGGGTTCTTAGACGTTTAAGGGGTGCTTATTTCATTTTCATTTAACCTTAATATTCATGGAGTTTTGGTCAACCACTGATAATTTATCTTTTATACTTATAGCTAAGTTCATTGTTGCTAGATAGTTTAGTTTTTTGTGGTTCACACCACCCTCCATCATTGGTATCGTACCTGGACGAATTTATATCAAAATTTTGGGGCCTGGGTAATTTACTTTTACGATTTTGTATTTATCACTATTTTTTGGCTCATTTAGTTCTTTTCAAATAAAGAGATAGTATTGTATTTGCGTCGTTTTTATTTGGTTCGACAATTTTTCGTAGTATAATATTTCAGCTCTCCTAGATCGGTGTTGGCGTTCTCTTCCTTTGCGATTCTTACCGGAAAGGTATATCTTGAGGAACCGAGGTCTTGCAGCAAGTTCCACGAATTGCGCGCTCACTTTACAACTTGCTACAGGGCCTTGCATTCCGATCTTGCCGGGTGTTTAACGAAGGAGACCTGGTCTAATTCGGTAGGTGGATATTAGTACTACTCTCGGTGGAACTCGTCATAGCTCCATGAGCATCGAACAACTTAAAAATCATTACTCGTTTAAACAATAAAAAAAAAATAATAATATTCCTATTACACAGAAAGCGCGTCGCATTACTGTAATACTTACCGATTGCGAGAAAAATTAAAAAAAAAAGCATTCACCTTTGACTTTGAATCAATTTTTTAGGAAACGTGGGATCAGTGGGGATTTTTGAAGTAATTCTGACACCTGTACCAATTTTCAGTACTATGCGAATTATTGCAAACTGAAATGTCTATTTTGACTGGATTATTGGTTGCTTCAGATTATTCGGTTTTCAAGTAATAAAATATTAAGTGGTTCATGTCAAATCTCGAAACGGCGAAAAATTTAAATTCAACTAACCTAGCCTGTATATAAGACAGCATCAGCCTTTTTCGGTGCTAAACGACCCAAAGTGACTCCTTATAGTATTTGGTAAGTACTAAATTGCTACTGGGTTCGCCGATTAGTAACACCAGATGTCACTTAACGGATCTTGCATATAGCGATGGGCGCCCCTCGACCCGCAATTGTAAAATTTACCTGCGACTTTATAAACTAACCTTAACCCTTTAGTAGACATTTATGTTATAAAGATGGCAGAGTCAATCAGTGAAGAAAATTGTTGGCATGAATTCCTACGTTTCTAATTGGCACTTCCGTTCTATAGAAGTATTACTTATGGTAGAAGCGAAAAAGTAGTAAGATTATAGCTTAGTTTAAAACGATATTTGGGTGGAGTTATATGAGCATTCTGAACAGAGATCGGTTATAGACCGGCAGCTCGTGACAGAAAATGGGACCCATTTTACATGAATACAAATTAAGTTTGCCAAATCCGCCATAAGCTTATTAATAGACGTTTTTCGTGAGCACAATAGTAACACATGCTCGTGTAATCTTGTAAAAAAATCATGTCACTGAGAACAATTTTTTACAGTCTGCCAATCACAAGTTAGACTCAGTTATCAGTAAAGTTATAACAATATTACTAGGCAGACGTTTTGCAGATGTATAAATGTCTCAGACTTGAATCAGTAAAAACTTGTTCCGAGTTATCATAAAAATGTTGTTAATTAACTAGTACGCCTGAGACATTTATACCCTGCAAAACGTCTGCCTAGTAATATTGTTATAACTTTACTGATAACTGAGTCTAACTTGTGCTTGACAAACTGTAAAAAATTGTTCTCAGTTACACGATTTTTTTACAAGATTACACGAGCATGCGTTACTATTGTGCTCGCTGAAAACGTCTCTTAATAAGCTTATGACAGATTTGGCAAACTTAATTTGAGTTAATGTAAAAAATTGTTCCAAGAGACCATTTTTTGCAAACTAAAACTAATGTTTCAACATGCATTACCGTGGTGTGAGAAATTCTGAATGCATATTTCGATAGCTTACGACTGTAAGTATGTCCCCTAACACAGGCAGACTGTAAAAAAGGGTACCTGGCGGTCTATTATATTGGATTAAATTTCTACAGGCTCGATATCAGTTTCAAATTTAAGACGTTCTTTGAATATTATTAACTACTTAGATTTCAAAATAATAATTAATTTGTAAAATAATAAGGGATCATTAAAGTACCTTATTTCAATATATTTACACAAATATATACTTACGGGTAACTTTCACGAGTTCGACAGCTATTATGGGACTTAAATAATTCTGGTAATTCCTATAGGGATAATAATAGCTTGCAAATCCTTGAGGATAATATCGGAACTCTCTCACGTTTTCTTTATCCACGTCATCGACTCCTTGGCATGTCACCCAAATCTGATTTTTGGCTGTCCCATTTTTAACATTCTATAAAATGAAAAACAATAGTAAATGCGCTAGTATCAACTGCTTGTATTTTAAGTATTTGTATACTGGTCCTTAAAACTGATAGAGTAAATCTGTAGGAACCGACGAATTAGAAAAGTTAATCTTTATATATAT
The DNA here is from genome assembly GCA_016904865.1 of Pissodes strobi. Taxonomy (NCBI): domain Eukaryota; kingdom Metazoa; phylum Arthropoda; class Insecta; order Coleoptera; family Curculionidae; genus Pissodes; species Pissodes strobi. Next base: position 17,030 of record MU186951.1, read on the forward strand.
CCTAAAATGATTGTATCTAGGCGATAATGTGTTTTGAAAATTTCTACTTGATATTTGCTTCCGCCATCGCCAGTAATAAAAGATAGTACGAACAGCACGAAGGAACGGAAATGGAGAATTGTCTGACACCGGTCAGAGCAAACTTTTTTTACCAGTAAATTGAGTTAGTACTCAATACTTTCCAATCATTTTGGATGTTTTCGCAACTTACAACATAACAACCAATATAAAACAGGGCAATATTGACGTACCTATTTATTTTAAAAATCAAATAATAGTTTTCTTTCCTATTATTAAATTGTGTTATGAGCTTGGGAAAAATCTATCTTCTTTAGATGTCTTAAGGTACTACTATACGTGCAGTAATTACCTTAAATCAAAGAATATACAGGATTTCGCCATTAATTTTGGGACACCCCTGCAGTTTTACTTGAACTAACCCAAACTAGAACACATAGAATTTCGAAAATTGAAGAAATTTAACTTAGAATGCTGTTTGGGCTACCTGTAATACCGAAGTGACTAGGACCAGTATCCACCCCATAGAGAAGTGACAGTGACATAATTCGAAAATTGAAATAGCATAATATCCATTATAGTTTTTTAGCACGTTTAATAATATTAAATCAAGTAGATACAGTGGCGGATTTACCCTAAGGCCCGGTAGGCCCGGGCCTAGGGCGGCCAGATTTGGGGGCGGCCCCAATCGTGTCAAAAATAGTATATGACGTACCTAGGCCAGTAAAGTAAAAAATGTCTCAAATCACATGTAATTGTTGGCCAAAGCAAAGCTGAGGTCAACAAACATGTGATCTCAGGCTTTCTTATTTACTGGTCAAGGTGTGTATACTATATAAAAGTTGGCAATAAAGTAATTTCATTATGTAGTCTATATGGTGGATGCCGAGGAAGGGGCGGCTGATAGCTTGGGGCCTAGGGCGGCCGAGACTGCAAATCCGCCACTGTAGATATTTCAACAGTGCCTCATTACAATCCACTACACGAAACATTGGTCCTTTGAGCCGGATTCATTTTTTGGAGTAAGAAGCGATAATCGGAAACAAATATAGTCTCTTTGACGAAGCGAGAAGACGACTGGTTGATTGGGCCCTATTTTGGATCAGACGGCGAAAGAAGTGTGCGTGAGATAAACCTTGCATTCGTAATAACCCGTTTTATATAGGTTTTATATTTTGTTGAGTATTGGTTTGATTTCGCGAGCCGTAATGTTTGATACACGGTGACTTACGTATTATCCATATAATTTTAATAGTTTATTAGTAGGATTTGTTTAAATTAATTTGGTTTGACAAGTTTGTATTTATTTTCTCGTGACAAGGCTCGTTTAATTTGTTTATTCATTAAGCTAGGTTAATCATTATGGCGAACACGAGAGAAGAATCAGAGTCATCTTCAGCTGATGCTATTAAAGTTTCGATAAAAAAGCGCGCCTCTTTAAAATCAAAGCTTACGCAATTCGAGAAATTCGTCTCATCGTTTGAGGGCCTGGAAATCGACAAAAAGACACGAGCAGAAGTAGTTCAATTGGAACAGCGCATAAATAACGCAGATAAAATTATATGCGACTTCGATCTCATTCAAAATGAGATTGAGTGTCTGGCGGACGACCCAGAGGAATATTACGCGGAACGGGAAGAGTTTGAAAACAAATTTTATAGTATTTTAGCTCGTTCAAAGACCCAATTAGAGAATTTTAACGTTGAAAGCGTCGATGCGACATCGAACGTCTCTATTAACCATGCGTCTGGAGCGTGCTCGTCATCACTGGAAGGCATAAAGTTACCAGAAATAGCGCTGCCCAAATTTGACGGCAGCTACAGTCTCTGGATGGAATTCAGAGATACTTTCGAATCTTTAATTCATGCAAATTCCAAAATAAATAACATACAAAAGTTCCATTATTTGCGGGCTTCTTTGGTCGGCACAGCATCGCAGGTGATTCAATCTCTGGAATTTGCCGCTGGCAACTATACCATTGCTCGGGATACTTTATGCGACCGATTTAATAATAAACCTCTTTTGGTGCAAAATCATTTGAAGGCAATTTTTGAAACGGAAAATATTAGTATACCTTCAGCAGGAAAAATTCGAAATTTATATGAAAATCTATTTAAACATCTAGCTTTACTTAAGCAACTAAACGATACTTTGATTATCTTTATTATTGCAAGCAAACTCGACAAAGCTACGGCTCAAGAATGGGAAGAGCAAAAATCATTTTTAACAAAAGCAGGTGCGGTTAACTTGACAAACTTCAAAGATTTTCTTAAAATTCGTGCAAATTTATTAGAGACGGTAGAAATGAATTTTGATAATTCAAAAGGCCATAAATCGTATGATCGTCATGATTCAAACCGAGATTTCAATGTAAATCGGAAAGGTCTCTTAGTTCAAACAGGAAATAAAAACGATAACGCGCATCACAAATTCAAATATACTTGTTTTAATTGTAAGGGCGAACACAGTTTATTTTATTGTCCGGATTTCTTAAAGTTAAGCGTCAAAGATAGAATCGCTAAAGTCAAATCATTGAATTTGTGTTTGAATTGCTTTCGAAGAAATCATACTCCTCGATATTGTACATGGAGTGGGTGTAAAACATGCGGAAATAAACACAATACGGTGTTGCATGAAAATAAAGCGTTAAGGAATATGAATCAGGAATATCAAACTTCTGAGGGTGGTAACGAGATTGTGCAAATCGAATCATCTGATATGTCAAATACTCTTTTAAGCGTAAATAAGAACACAATTTTATCGACTGCTAAGATTCATGTTTGTAATAAATCGGAAAACACGCGAGTATCGACAATTAGAGCTTTACTTGACTGCGGGTCATAATCTAGCTATATTACTACAGAACTTTCTAGAAAATTAAATCTTGAGGAAAACAGTACTAATTTAGCTGTCTCGGGAATTAGTGATAAGTTAACTTATGCGAAATATAAATGCGATATTCAAGTATAATCGCCAATTACTGGGTACAATTTTAATTTATCCTGTTTCATCTTAGGCAGAATTACGTCAGACATTCCGTATATGAAAATTGATGGTGAACAAATAAATATTCCTGTAAATTAACGGATCCAGATTTTTTTGAACCCCAAACCGTAGATCTTCTAATAGGAGTCGATGCATTTTGGAATCTTCTCTGTGTAGGTCAAATAAAATTAGGGAAAAATTTACCTTTACTACAAAATACGAGACTCGGTTGGATTAGTGCTGGTATCATCAATTCTCCACGTGAAAGGTCACAATGTAACCTAAGCTTAAATCATTCCATAAACAACCCTGTTCAAAATCAGCTTAAAAAATTCTGGGAAATCGAGGAGTTTGACGTTGATAATTCCTGGTCAATAGAAGAACAAGCTTGTGAAGATCATTTTAATAATACTATCGCATTATATGAAGATGGCAGGTATGTAGTTACGTTACCTCTAAAGAAATCCCCAGGATTTTATTAGGCGACTCACGCGAAATAGGCATGAGACGTGTTTTATCGTTAGAACGGAAGCTCCTGTTAAATCCAATTTTAAATGACTTATTTTCTAGTTTTTTAAAGGAATACAAAAATTTGGGTCATAGGTGAAGAAAATATGTAGCAATCAAATTGAACGCGACATTCTTTCACGAATCGCGACTATCTTTGATCCGTTGGATTTGCTAAGTCAAAGTCCCTCAATCATTAGTGCGAAAGTACTTCTTCAAAGATTGTGGTCTGAGAACCTCACTTGGGACCAACCATTGCCTCAACCCATTCTTCGAGCTTGGGAAGAATTTTCATCAGAACTAGTATTAAATAAATTAGAAATTCCGAGAAAAACATTTTGTGATAACTATAATCGAGCATTTTACATGGTTTCGCGGATGCCTCAGAAACCAGCTACGGAGCATGCTTTTATATTGTTTCCAGTAATGCCAAAGGTGAACAGAAATCGTATTTATTATCTGCCAAGTCAAGGGTTGCCCCAATAAAATCCATCAGTTTTCCTCGTCTTGAGCTCTCTGCTGCTCTAGTATTGGCTCAACTAGTTTCTAAAATTCCAGATTCCATTCCCATAAAATTCGATAATATTTATTTATGGTCAGATTCGACAATCGTTCTTGGATGGTTAAATAGCAGCCCCAATTTGCTTAAACCTTTTGTGGCGAATCGCGTAACAATCATTCAAAAACTTACTGATACGTTTATTTGGAAACATGCTCCCAACCCAAACTAACCCGGCAGATGTCGTTTCACGAGGAGTTTTCCCAAAGAAATTAATTCATTCAAGAATGTAGTTTAACGGACCATCTTGGTTAATACGTGATTCAAATACGTGGCCAAATATCTTTGTACCAAAAGACTTATGTCTTTCAGAAAAAAGAAAGTTGTTAAAACTCAGTTTTAGTTTCGAACGATTTTCAAATTTAATTAGACTTAAAACGAGTATGCGCCTACATGTTAAGATTTATAAATAATTGTAAACTAACAATTGCGACACGTGAATTTTCAAATTTGTCCGTTAAAGAGTTAGATAATGCATTTTTACGATTAATTCGAATTGCACAGCTTCAATCATTTCCTGATGAACTCATTACTCTTAGAAAGGGAAGTTCTCTATCTAACAACAGTAAGATATTAAGTTTGCATCCCTTTTATGATAAAAACGCGTAGGCGGGCGATTATGTAATTCAGATTTTCCTTTTTCAAAAAAGCACTCCATTTTGCTACCCACTAATCATCGATTAACACAACTTATTTTTGAATTTGAGCTCCGTGAATTATTACATGCTAGGCCCCAGTCTCTTCTTTCTAATATCCGCGAAAAGTTTTGGCCAATTTCAGGTCGAAGTCTTGCCCGTAAAATCGTAAAAAAATGCGTAAGATGTGCCAGGTATGGGTCAAAGGATATATCCCATTATGGGAGACTTACCTGCGATGCGTGTACAACCAACAATGCCTTTTCAGTCGTTGGCATTGATTATGCGGGACCGTTTATCATGAAAGACAGATCAGGTAGAGGCTGTAGGCCCCTCAAATGTTGGGTAGCTCTTTTTATTTGTTTTAGTACTCGCGCGATTCATTTGGAACTCGTTTTAGCATTAACAACGGCAGATTTCCTTCAAGCCTTTAACCGATTTGTAAGCAGACGCGGTAAACCATGCGAAGTTTTCTCTGATAATTTTCTTAAAAACAATTGTCAACATATCTCTGATTTTGCAGCGAATATGAGCGTTAAATGGCATTTCATCCCTCCAAATTCTCCTCATTTCGGAGGAATTTGGGAAGCGGGAGTTAGGAGTGTAAAATATCATATTAAACGAGTTTTGGGGAGCCATTTCATTTATTTTTTCGATTTTCAAACATTACTGATTCGTATCGAAGCAATACTCAACTCGCGTCCAATGTCTCCCATGAGTTCTGATCCCAGTGATTTTACTGCACTCACTCCCGCACACTTCCTCATTGGAAGAAATCCGACAACGTTAGCCCAACAACTGACGTGAGTGAGAATCGTTTGACTAAGTACCAGCTTCTCCAGAAATTCTATGAACAATTCTGGAAACGTTGCAGTACCGAATACATTGCCGAACTTCAACAAAGAAGCAAATGGAGGAAGCATGAAGCAACTGTGGAACTAAATCAGCTAGTTCTTGTAAAGGACGACAACTTGTCTTCTTCATTGTGGCGTTTAGGACGTGTTGCAAGTTTGATACCCGGAAAGGATGGCGTTTGCAGAGTGGTCACACTACTGACGGAACCATTACCAGGGCAATAAGCAGGTTATGTCCACTACCTGTTGTCAGTTGATCAACTTCTAAGGCCGGGAGCATGTTTGGGCTACCTGTAATACCGAAGTGGCTAGGACCAGTATCCACCCCATAGAGAAGTGACAGTGACATAATTCGAAAATTGCAATAGCATAATGTCCATTACAGTTTTCTTTAGCACGTTTAATAATATTAAATCAAGTAGATATTTCAACAGTGCCTCATTACAAATGCTTTGGAGGGTCTGTGCCTCTCTGTGATATATGCACTTCTGAAACTACAATAACAAAATGGAAAATGAGAAATTAATGAAAATTTTCATTCTTCTATGTCTACTATAGCAAGTAGTAAAGCTTATATTTGAACATTCTGAAATACTCTCAATACTGGCAAAACTTTTTTCATTATCCACTACTACTGGGAAGTTAATTAATTTCAGAAATAGTAGGGTCGTTCGTGGCCGATGACGCGACGTGTCACTGTATGTCTGATAATGTGAATGTGAATCATCCTTTAAAGGGAAATTTATAACGCCATCGCTTTACAACACGATATCATATCCAGTATCACACGTCGTGGCTTGGGTTACAGGCGGTTATAAATTTAAAATTTGCAATTGAAAATGCATGTTCCTGTTTTTGTCATTTTTCTGTTTAACCCGTTGGGACACATTTTTTAACTTCCGTTTTTATCAAGTAATGCAAAAAAGTATTTTGGTAGGAATGAAGAATTCACATTTCTGAAACATATAGTGATGGACCATATTATTATATCCCAGTGGGATTTTTAACTTGGATATACAGGGTGTTCCTTAATGGCATGCTGATATTTAAGGGGATGATTCTCGGATCCATTTTAAGAGAAAAACTTCATATGAACCTATGTCATAGACGTCTTAACTTTTGAGATACAGAGTGGTAAAGTTTTCAGAAAAACATGTATTTTGTATAATAACTGTGATACTATAGTAGATATCTTTATGAAATTTGGTGCACATCTTCTACGCATCAAGATGCATTTTCTGATGCATGTACAAACAATTTTATTATTTCTACCAGTGGCGTCCGTACGGGTTTTGCATTTTTAACAAAAAAATGGTACGCCACTACTTTCGTTCAAAACAAAAATTATTTTTGAAATTCATATTTATTTCTGAGCAAATTTAATCTTTTGACTTTCTTTCAAATTGCTAAATTCTTATGCGGTGACTGTTGTTTGGATAACTTTTTTTTTCGTTTTTCAGGCTAGTGAGTTCGTTTAATATCAATTGCTAATTAATATAGAAATAAGTAACTGATTTTGGCTTAGGAAAAAATAAAAAAAAACTTTCAAGTGCCAATAATTAGCACAATAGAATTTCAGCGATGATTTCAGTTTGCAGAAAAACGAGTAATATTTTTTTAAACGTCATTTTGTGAAAGGAAGTTCACATGAACGGCTTAAATTTATTAATTATTAATGGTACTAACAATGATTATACAATTTGTTGGAAGTGGCCACCTTCACGTAATGGGCATGGTTCTACCCATGGAATTGCGCACTGGTTCAAATATTCCCAGCGTATACCGTATAGTTTCACATGAGGCAACTATTTGCTCTCTTAAATCTTCTAAAGTGTTAACGGAAGTTTTATACACTAGAGTTTTAAGGTGCCCCCATAAAAAGAAATCCAAACTATTGAGATCGGGGGACCTTGGTGGACATTGCTGAGGTTTTCCGCGACCTATCCAACGATCAGGATAAACTGTATCTAAATGATTCCGGACAATTGCACTGAAATAAGCAGAAGATCAATCGTGCATGTACCATATTCGGTTCCTTAACGCAATTGGCACATCTTCAAGCAACCCAGGTAGTTCCTCTTCGAAAAAAATGCAAATAAGATCGTCCATCAAGGCGTCCTGGTAGAAAATATGGGCCTAGTAGATGATTACTAATAATTCCTGTCCATACATTAAACGAAAATTGGTCTTGAAAATGGGTTAGTTGAAAGGATTGTTATTGAAATTTTGTATAGCATGTCGAGAAAAAATTGCTTCATCTGTGAACAGAATTTGTCACTCAAACTGCTAATTTAGTGTAATACTCTGAAGATACCACTGATAGAAGCTCACACGCTGTGGAAAATCCTTGGGGAGTAATGCCTGCACTCTTAGAATATGGTATGGATATGACAAAAAAATCAACCAAAATACGCCAAACAATTTGATGATAAATATTCAGAGCTCTAGCGATCTTCTTCGTACTCGTCTCAGGATCTTCGTCTATTTCTTGCAGCACCGCTTCCTCAATTTCAGGTGTTCTGACAGTACGAGGTCTACCTTCTGAGGTACCTTTATTGAAACTACCAATTTTGCTAAGTCGGCGATGAATATTCGAAAAGATTCGTATAATTTACCATATTTACTGATATTCGAAAAAACAGCGAAAAAATAAAATAACTTCAACGACACCCTAAAAATCAAATAAATGACGCGCTGAGATAGTTTTCAACACCAACAACTTAGTCTAAGTCAACAGCTATTGATTTAACGTCGACGTTTGTAAAAACGTAATTTATTCCAGGATAACTAGATTTATGTGTTCCAACGATTCTTCAACGATTCATCTGACGAGAATAATTTATTTTTAGAATTCTCATTAATTTTTGAACAAATTTGATCTCTTAATTTCCTTTCAACCGATGCACGAACGATTTCCACATAATAGTCACCACATCAGATATTTAGCGATTTGACCCTGAAGTAAAACGAGTTTTATTTTTTAAGCGAAAACCGTGCGTCGAACGAAAGAAAGTCAAGAGATCAAATTTGCTTAGAAATGCATAAGAATTTTAAAAATAATTTTTATTTTAAGAGAAAGAGAATGGCGTACCTTTTTTTTCCGAAAATATTCAATGCAAAACCCGTACGTACGCCACTGGTAGAAACAAGAAAGTAGTTTGTACATCGGAAAATGCATCTTATTGCATAGAAGACGTGTACCAAATTCTGTGTGAAGAGATTAACATACATCCCAAATTTCATAAAGTTACCATCAAAAGGAAAGCTTTGGTTCGACAGAAGATGCGAAAGAGCTGTAGGTAGGAAACAACAAGCCTACAAGTACTGGCAGCAAAATAAGACCGCTGAAAGTCGCAGTTAGTTTACCGAAGCGAGAAACTAATGCAAACGTGTGATTGACGAAACTAAGAATAAACACAATCAAAAAAAGGAATAAACTTTTGCAATGCCCCAGTGGCTCCAAGAATTTCTGATAGCAAAGGCAGTAAGTAATAACTTTACAAAAACGTCTCTCCACCTTTGACGGACGAACTACAGACAAGGAAAAAATCAAACATGCTCGCCGAAATATTTTCATCGCACTCTACCTTAAACCTCCCCTATGGCAAGGCTGTCCCCACTATATTCAACGTCAACATGACCATGACAGAAGTTAAGTTTCACCACCGTGACATTTGTAAAATCCTCAAAGAGCTAGATATGCAGAAGGTATCAGGACCGGATGGAATACCTGCCGTTGTGTTAAAGGACTGTGCCATTTGTTCACTCATATTTTCCAGACTTCTTTCTCTGTCTTACGGAAAAGGGATTTACCCATCTTCTTGGAAAGTCGCTCGAGTGCAACCTGTTCCAAAAAAGGCAAAAACACCATGCCCTGAGACTATCGCCCTGTTGCCTGACTTCCAATAATCTCCAAAGTCATGGTACGTGTAGTCACTCAGCAACTACTCAAGTATCCCGAGACTAACAGAATAATTAGCGATAACCAATACCAATACGGCTTTCGCAAAGAGAGATCGACAGGAAATATATTGGCCTGTGTCACTCATATATGGAGTAGGGCAATTGAGAACTACGGAGAGTCTCAAGCGATTGGGTTGGATATTTCGAAGGCATTCGATAGAGTTTGGCATGACGGACTGCTCAACAAACTGCTGTCCTTCAGACTGTCGGCCCCTCTCTACAGCTGGCTTGCCAGTTTCCTTAAGAACCGATCTCTGCACGTTGCAGTTACGGGACACATCGCAGACACATTTACCATTAACGCGGGCGTGCCTCAGGGCGCAATAGTTTCACAAACTCTGTTCCTGATCTATATTAATGACCTGCTGACCGAAAGGAATAATCCTGTATATAGTTTTGCAAATGACAGCACCCTTGTCCCCTAGGTTAGATAAAAAAAACCTTTACCAGCGACTGAGACTTATCACCGCAGACAGGAACAGATTACAGCAACTAATCAAGACCTGGAGAAAGTTCAAACTTGGGGCGACAGAAATTTGGTCCAGTTCAATGCAGCAAACAACCAAGCAGCCACGTTTACCAAGAGGGCCAATACTGGCGGGCCCAGACATCATTATAGCAGGATCGACCATTCCTTCTTCCTCGTCAATCGGACTGCTGGGTGTCTCGGTCAACTGTAATACCTATGTCCTTGGCATGACCACGTCGCTAATATCGCAAAATCAGCCTCCCAGAAGCTTGGTTTCTCTTGCTCTACAAAGCGCCAATAAGACCGTGCTTAGAATATTGCTCACACATCTGGGCTGCCGCACCAAAGCACACCCTAAAGCTGCTGGATTCCATTCAGAAGAGAGCTGTGCGTCTCGTCGGCGACCCGGAGTTGGCCTGGAATCTGGTTAGTCTGGAACACCGCAGACATGTGGCCGAGATTACAGATACTTTCACGGCAGCTGTTCCCAGGATTTGGCCCGCCTCATCCCACCCCTGGAAATGCTCAGAACATCACTTTACAAGAACTGCTTTGTCTGGCTCACTGCATCACTGTGGAGCTCACTCCCAGGACATCTGTTTCCTCCTAACTACAACTTACAACTTACAACTATCCAAGAACCGTGTCAATCAACATCCTTGCATACACACCGCTTGTCGAGTGTCATTGGACCTCCCTTTAGTGTGTGTGCCGCTGCCATAGAATATATATAGAT
>MU186951.1:37755-53482 GCA_016904865.1 Pissodes strobi
GGTTATGTGACCTATCTTCTATTGGCTCCTCGAATCTTTGTACTCGACAGTCCCTTTTGAAGTGTCCAGTCTTGCCACATCTATAGCACTGATTACGGTTGTATGGCCTAACTTCTAGTGACTCCCGGAATCTCTTCGTGGCCTGAAGAACTTCGGTTAATTTCTTCAAAATACCGCCCATTTCAGTTAGTTCACAATTATTCGCCAAATTTTCTTCCTCGATGGATACGTCCCTGATTGCTGGCTTAGAGATGTTACAGGCCGCCTCGATTTCCAGAGCTCTACCCAAAACTTCACGGCTGCTATCAAATTTGGCTAGACGTAACATCTTCTGAGTTTCTGCATCTCTGACACCGTCCACAAAATATTCAGCAACAAGTTCCTCTTGAAATTCTTCCATTGCTCCCGGATAGGCCAACTGAATGAGACGTCTAATGTCGGCCTCAAATTCTTGCAGGTTTTCACCAGGCTTCTGATGTCGGGACTTAACTTGTGCCTGATACAGTTGTCTTCTATGTTGGTCTCCAAATCGTCTCTCCAGGGCAGCTGCAAGTATGTCATATTTCCCTTGTTGGCTGATGGGAATGGTCTGCGGTAGTTCCAGGGCAGACCCACGAAGCGCTACCACTAGTGATGTAGCCATTTCTTCGTTATTCCAACCGTTGGCAACAGCAGCGGCTTCAAATTGTCTTTTGTACATTGTCCAGGATGTTTGACCGTCGAACGTTGGAGGTTTGATGTTTTGTCCTGAGGCGAATGCCCTCTCGGTGGGTGCTTGGTGTTTTAGTCTGGAAACTTCTGCTTGTAGATTCTTCATTTCTTTCTGTACGTCTCCTACTTCTTTTTATACAGTTACAACTTCTTTTTGTATATTGTTTACTTCTTTTTCAAATTTCTCATTTTGCCCGTCCAATATTTTCTGTAATTTTCCTTGCTCGCCTACAATTACATCCAGCATCCATTTCTGCAGTTGTTCCTGTTCTGCTTGCCTTCTACCTTCAGCCTCTTCCCGTTCCGCTTGCCTTTTATCTTCTTGATCTTGCAAAATTTTCTGAAGCCGGTCGTCCTGTTCTTTTTGCCTTTTATCTTCCTGGTCTTTTAAAATTTTCTGAAGCCGGTCCTGTTCTATTTGCTTTTTACGTTCATCCTCTTCCCGATCCGCTCGCCTCTCAGCATTTAAATTATCCATAAAATCGGCCAACATTTTATTTATTTGTTCCATTTCTGCCGCTTGTTGCCTCGTATTGACCATAGAATTTTATAAAATTTTCACAGAATCCACCAACCAAACGGTCTCGTTGACTTACTTGTACCCTTTTCTTTCCTCGAAAAATACTCCACAAGTCCGGTCCTTTCACAATCCAACTTCTGACACCAAATGTTACGTTTTTCCCGTGGGTTCTTAACAGAATTACAACTTTGCTATTTTCAACTAATACTCTCTTTATTCACTACAACTGTATACAATTTAACACTTTAAACTACTCTTATAACTTTACCACTAATATATATTCAATACTCAATGATTAACTGAACTGAACTGAACTAACCGACTGACTGACTAACATTCGCCTTAGGTCTGCTTATATATAATCTTAAATCTATCACGAATATTCGGGAAGTATTCCGAGGCCACTCTATATGATCTCGACGAGGCCATCGAGACAATTCCAGCGATCCCGAAACTTCGCGTCTGGCCGGGTGATGAGTCATATAGACAGAGAAGCGAGGGGCACGGCGGGGCGGCTAGTTCTATAGGGTAGCACAAAAACGTTCGGATGGTTGTTAGGCTAGCCGTAACAATACTTTAAATATGTAATTAAAAATTGTTTCCAATTCACTTAGATATATATTTCTTTTGTATTGCATTTTTAAGTAATTGCGATTTCAAGAATTCTAAATTTTTTTTGTGACCTTAAGGTTAAATACCGATTTTTTTGGTGAATAGTTGCGTTTCTTATTGATCAAATTCGTGTAATTTGATAATGGTTTAATACAAATTTATCGAGAACGGAATTATTTCATCGTTTTAAACGGTCACATACATTATTTAGATATTTTCATTTAGATTTGACGATATTGTTGGGAAGATTCGCAGAGCAGAATTTATCTTTTCCTGTAAAAGGAAGTAAATTGAATTTCTAGTAGAATTTCTCCGGGTTTTTCGTAGCAATATTGTTAGGTATAGTAAATTTTCAGACTTATTTCATTACTTTTTCAGATTATTTGTTACTTTAAACTATAATTATTATTGCTTATCGTGTCAACGTTTGATCCATGATGTATCTGTATTGCTTGCTAAAGAGGTTAAGCACGTGTAAAATTACCTGGTTGATTTTTTCTTTATCTATAAACATAGTTCCTATCTCAAAGCGAGATAGTAATTATCTTATCTTTATCTTTGACTAATTGAGACGTAATTTACGTCCAATTATTGTTTATGTGCCAAGGGCCATCTTAATAAATTAAGTACCTATTTGGAGTCATTAGACTTGTTTAAGAGAGGTTATACCTCGTTCTTCCTTTTTTTTTTTTATTAAAGTCTAGTGATTTTCTATTTGAAGTTGCCGAGAGCCACTGTTGGACAAGTTTCATAATTTTCTTTTAAATTTCTAATTTCAATCATCATTTCATTTGAATTTCATATCTCTAATTAAAGAAACGAAATACCTTGAGTAGCAGTAATTATTCATAGTGTCATTTAATCATAATTATCTATAATTTTTGCTGAACTTAAATTGTAATTTACGTTCTGATTATGTAACCAGTGAATTTTCAAGTTGTTGGTTAAAACCTGGTATATCAAACTGAGGTCCATAGGATACTCTTTTGTATAATTATAATTAGCAGTGTACACCGGTAAGACACCCAATTCTTTTTTTCATGTAAACGTTCAACGTTCCTACAAGACAACAGTCACCGCAGATCATTGTGGTGACAGTCGATCCGGTAGCAGGCACGTGCAGACAACTGGGAACCATTCCTGGAATGACTGGTAAGCCTGGACACGCCTATAGCTAGGAAGCTTAGGTACAGGCAGTTGAAGTTTCCAGAGGAGGTCCCAAACGATCACGCGGTTTGCGGATAATATAAGAACAGTTGGGAACGTAGGTAACGCGTTACTTATTTGAAAGAATTGCAAAGACCTAGATTTTATTTATTTTAAATTTGTCAAACACCAAAGCTAATTTCAATTTCATCCTTTTGGCAAATCAAATTCTCAGTGATCAATTGCATTTGATTGCATTTGTAATCTAATTTTAAGTCGATTCTCATTTTTACCATTTTTGTTAACTAAATTCTCAGTAATCAATTATTGTATTTGATTACATTTGTAATCTAATTTTAAGTCAATTTTCATCTCATGTTCATAACTGCAGTGCACATGGTACCATAAATTGTAATTTAAACGTATAGTTAATATATAGTTGTTTTTAATTTACCTTTTTTGATTTATCGTAAGTGGCGCCATATAAATTTTAAATCACCAAAGGAGATCGTTCAATCCACGCCTTCAAATAAAGTAAATAAATTAACTTTTGCTCTATTCTTACAAATTGGTGAATGAGCCAAATAATAAGTTATAAGTACGACTGAGCTAGAAATTCATCACAAAGTGGGCAACACTAATTAGTTACAAAGTAGCGCCCAACTAATTAATTAAAATAATTAAATATCTTTTTGTTATAACATTCGTCTTGTTTATACTTACATAGTGTACCAATAATATTTTTAGCAATTGTCGTAAAAGTTGTTGCTAAAAGGGTACTTAGAGTTAGAGTTTCTCTCAAAATAATTTATAATTATTCACAAGTTTGCCGGTCTTTCATTTCAACTGGTAGTTGGTCGAGTTGAGAAGATTTTATGTTAATTTATATCCTTTTGTTTGTGCTCTTTTGTTTGTGTTGGAAACGTTATAATACTTGTGATATGCAGTTCTTTTGCGGTCCCGATAGCTTTTTTATATTCTTTCCGCATTTCTTTAAAAGTGATTTAATGATTGGGTTCTTAAGAGAAACCTGACATCGGTTTTGCAGCATTCATTCTATTTTGCATCAATTTCAGTTCTTCGCTGAACCAATGTATCATGTTTTTATTTTGAGCAAGAGATTTCATTTGGCAACTGCAGAATACAATTTTTTTCAGATTGTTTAATAAAAAGCTGACCATAATATTGATGTCAATAGGCTCTGTGAAATTCATTCCAAGAAGTTTTTAAGATAATTTTTAATATAACAGTTCTAACACTTATCGTCCTTCGTTCAACTTTACAATTTCTGTTCAAAATAATATACGCTTACCAAAATGATCCGATATTGAAGGATCCACTACCGCAGTGCTATAATTTTCATTTAAATTAGTTAGTATATTATAAATACAAGAGGCAGAATGTTGTGAAATTCTTGTAAGTACTCTGGGTGATCTTTACGTCAAAACAAAATCTATCCACAATATCCTGAAAGTCAGACCTTTCTCTAGCTAATTTATAAAACGGTTGTTAAAGTCACCTAATATTATTATTTACTTTATATTTTTCAAAAATGGAACTGAACAGTAATTCAAATTGAACAAAAAATACCTGCATGCTGGCAGAATAGGATCAATGCCCCTAAGAGAAAACAAAAAATAAAAATAATCTTAGTTTACAAATGTAATTAAATAGTAGTCTTTGAAACTTACGTTTTCAATATGAAGTTTCAGATCATCAGGCATGTCCGGCAGTGCGCTTGTGTAATACTCAGGTTCCCAGCCGAAGATCTGCGAACGGGAATACAAACTATTGCAAGATATAATGAGAACATTGTCGCTCGGGGGTTACCCGAGTCCCTCTTACCCGATTCAGCTTTAAAAATACACAAGGCGATGAGCTGTTGTAGCCATAAGCACGCCCTTCGTTACAGTTGCCGAGTTTTGATATATCGGTTACGCAGACTTTACCTTCACCCGGGGGCTTGTCGAAGTCACAGGTGACATAGTTTTCCCCTGTTTGACTAGCGTTGTATGCTGAAAGTAAAAACAGTATAGTTTAGTATTAATGTTTATTAGAATAAGTGTTCATATAAAGAGTTAACTAAAATTATTCAATATACATTTTGAAACTATAAGCACGGCGAAGCTTATAAGTGACTGCTGTCGGAAGCATGACCTTTAATTTTTTGAACCATTGCACTGGTTCAACGAAAACTTGACTTCTCGATTTTCAGTAATTAACATAAAAATCTGGAAAAATACTGCAGTAACATATCATTTTTGGTAGAAACGTTTTGGGGTAGTTTTGATTTTCTCCATTCTTTATGCTTTTTGGGCTGCTGAACACGAATCTGAGGTTTGCTAACACATTTTCGTGACGCAACATTGAAAAAAATGCAAAAAGGTAAAAAATGGTAGGCTTGGCAGTCATCTGCTTATAACTCAAAAACCATCAATCTTTTTTGAAAATAACTTCTATTCAAAATGAAAGTACATAAAATTTCCTTTAAATTTCAATGTTTATAGTTTTTTTCTCCGACGAACCGTTAGGGCTGAAGCGCTAGTTGAGAAGTGGCTTGTTTTATCTACTTCCACAAAAACCCACTTTATATCTGCAAGACTCTAATTTATTATCAAATAACATTATCTTCATCAATTTATTATTATATTATTTGAGCTGTTTTCTATTAGAAGATCCTGGCTGAGGCTCTTCGAGGGCGGAAGGTTAAGGTACTGGCTGAGGCTCCTCGATGGCGGAACGTACTGGCAGAGGATCGAGTTCTTTCATAAGCAGCATGGGAATGCATTGAAGTATTGAGTCCGGTGCTGGTTTGGACGTGGTTGCAACGGGCACAAGACCACTCTTTGTTTTTATCCACCCCCACTCGTTCGGGTCTCTTTGTTGTTCATTGAATATAGTTTGTCCACTGCTGCACCTGAACAAAACTCTCAATGAATGTTCTCGTGCAGCAGCTTCAGTGGGAGGTAGTGATTATTAGGATATCAGCTTCCTCCACTACTTGCTGTGACTCAAATGTTTGCTTCATTCAACTTCTTCATAAGCATAAATATCAACCGGCTCTTGTTTGTGGAAATTGCAAGAAACTCTCCTGCGAGGAGTGGGCACCATCAAATCAGTAAATGATATTGACGAAGAATATTTTCTTTGCGCTCTTCTCAATCGCTCTAATCGATTGGTGCTTTCACGATCATATATTTGGATCCTAGGTGTTCTCACTTTTGGTATTTGTATGATATATTGAGGTAGCTCCTTTCGGGTCAGACATTTTGCGATCGCGGTACCATTTGAGGTGGTTCAAGTGTCTTCAATACCAACTAGTATTGCTGTTCGTTTAATTAGATCACTTAGGTCAGTTCTTATTTTCAGAGCATTTTGTTGCTGAGTCAAATTTGGTGAGCCGCTCATACCTGGAAACTTGTTGAGGGTAGGTGCTTTTTGTGATACATGATTCTATGTAACTTACGGGCAACGTCAAATCATTCTAATTTTTTTTAATGCCATCTATAATCTTCTTGAGCAAATCAATTTAATAGCAATGATTCAGAAATAATTTATTAATGGCAATGATGCAAAAATGTCAAAATTTTTCCACTTCATGCATTGAAATATCATACGATCTTAAGACCTACTTCTGTTGGTGTGCGGGGTGCATATGAATATGCATATTTATGCTTTTGTATGTATCAATTGCATGCAACCACTCCGTGTTTACCACTCAAATGATTCACTGGATTTGATTGTATTTACAAGTGGCAACAGCGCTCCCTGGAAGAAAACTTCGTAAAATAAAAATATATCGTCACTCAAATACAAAAATAGCTAAGATTCCAATAAAAACGGCGGAATAAAAATTGTACAGAATCTCCTTTGCGAAATATAATCGACAGTTGATGCATTTAGGGCCACTACTTTGAACTGCTAAATTATACAATATTTTAAATATTAGGCATCTGTTAATGACACTAATACTGACACATTCAAAATTGCAAATATATTCTCGGCAACAATTTTATGGGAATTCTAAAAGGACACTGCAACAAGCACCTTTTAAATATGTAAGCATAAAAGGAAGAAATTTTTTCATATATCAAAATTTACGAGTGCGATAGGTGTGAATTTGTTTCACTTGATGCTCATACCATTAACAGATATTAACATTAAAAGGAATTTTTGAAGCTGTTAATAGATCGCTTCGTAGAAAGTCAATGTATTACAATAAGCGCGAGTATTTGTTTTACCAATAAACATCTAGTCTTGAAACGAAGTCACTGAAACACTTCAATGATTATTTATTTAGATAAGTGCTATATTTGAGGGGTAAGACATAATAGTCAAGCTTATTAATTTTCAAGTTCCATTGAATATGAATGTTTAATTTTAATTGATATTCTCAATATACATTATATATAAATATACAATGATGCATATGCTCATTAAAATGGAAAGCACTGGATTGAACATTAATACATGAATTCTAGGTTCTAGCAGGCAACTTTTTAAAACACACATTTTGAAAACGGTTTGGATTTTACTATAATCGGCACAATAATTCGTTTAATAGAAAGTGAGAAAAGCATTTCTATTATCCATACAACGATGAATTAGCGTTGAGATAAACTGGTTGCGTATTTAGAAAGCCTCCGCGTTACAGAACCCGAGCTAAATAACTCCGGCTGATTGGCCAACTCTAATCCCGACCGTCAACGTTGTTTACGTTTTTTCACTTCACGCACTTGTATAAGACTTTTCGAGGAAAGTTCGCAAGCGAACGTTTGGCTGAGATGGTAAGACTCGTGTGATAAGAACGCAAAGTGATGGGTTCGATGTCCGGCCCTTGCAAGACTTTTTTTTTGGATTAGTTAGTTTTTTTGGTATGCCTTGGGTTAGTTTGGGTTAGATTTTGTTGGTTATGCCTCGCAGCGAGCGGAGGACATTGCATGAATACAAATAATGCCTGAAATGAAAAACGTAAACAACATTGTCGGGCGAGGTTAATGTAACGCACGTGCTTATCTAGCCAATCAGGCGGTGTTATTTAGCTGAGGTTCTGTAACGCGGAGGCTTCCTAAATACGCAAACTGGTTCTATGAGAATGCCGCACTCTTATAAGTTTCTACCGTAAGGTACATACAGGGTTACATTATCATATTCTGGGGATTGCTTCCGGATTTAGGGTAAATCACTTGGTACGACTTGCGGCTGTACTACCTCAACTCTCGCCTACTATTGCTTAAATCTTTGGCTAGGACACTCGTATAAAAGATGAAAACGGTGTAAGCTTAAGACTACATGACACAAGTGACAACTTCAGCAATGCAATATTAATAGTGTAAAACACAAGTATTTCATTGTGTTCTTTATTTTCAAATTACTTCCCACAACTTCGAAGTCTAAAGAAAAATTTTACCTCGAAATCTCCTCTAAAATCGACAAAAACCTCTGCTCATCGCTTGAAATATCTCCAATTTCTCCGATCCTGTCCTATTTCTCCATCTTCAAATCGTTTTAAAACAGATTTCAGGCACATAAATGTAGTTAGTTACCACAAGAACTATCAGTAAGTTTAAAGTAAAATTTTGCCGCGGAATCTGCCATAAAATCTATGAGAAACTGTCTAATCATCAAAAAATATCCACATTTTCCAATCCTGATGCATTTTTGCAGCCTCAATTTGCTTTCAGAAAGATTTCAGGCCATGAAATGTATAAATATTCGTATTTCGTATTTACCCCAAAACGTTGTGTCGAAACAGTGGAAGACATATTCCTTCAAATTTCCCATAATGCATCAAAAGCGAAGCTATCTATTCAGATTCTTAAAATAACGAAGTATTGTTTGCAATTTTCTGCATGTTTTAATTAACCTCGATTTTCTCGTATGTCCCGATCTCGCATGGAAAATTGTCACAGAACTTTTTTACAGTAAAAAGACGTTCAAACGACGCCCCATGGTGGAATGATACCCTGACACGCCTCCGAACTTGAGCTCGTTGTCTATTTAACAGAGCAAAATGGTTCGGAGAGTAGCAGGGCTGCACAGAGGCTCTTACCAAGTATAACAGGGAAATCAGAAAGGCCAAGAGAAACAGCTTTAAAGCCATTTGCGAAAACATCGCCTCTGCTCCAGCTGCGGTCAGACTACATAAGGCCATGGCAAAAGAGGGAACAGGCTCGACAATGGGTGGATGGCACCTACAGGGAAGAGAGGAAGACAGAGTGCTCCTCCTTCTGCTCCAATACTTCCCAGGTAGTCAACCAAGAAACCTAAGAGAGAAAAGAGCTAGCCCAAGGCAACACACTAGGGATGACTGGGCAATGGCAAAAACGGTACTCACTGCTGGGCAACTCGAATGCGCATTGAATACATTTGAACCACTCAAATCGCCAGGGGTGGATGAAATCTTCCCAGCTCTCTTACAAAGAGAAAAAAGAAAAATTATGCCTTGTAGATATCACCAGAAGCAGTATGGCCATGGGATACATACCAAAAGCATGGAGAAGGGCAAACGGCACCTTCATCCCAAAGATAGGAAAGGAAAAGGATGGGACAGATTCCAAATCCTGCAGACCAATTAGCCTCACGTCATTCCCACTCAAGACGATGGAGAAGGCAGTAGACAATTACACCAGATGTATTATCGAAGGCTCCCGCGATGCCTAGGAGTTAGAGTTTCTTGTATCATGCTGGTAAATTGGAACAGTGGACCGGCCCATTCTGTATGCATGCTGCTTGCATTCAACGGCCGTATTTCTAAAGTAGTGGTACCTTAGAAATGCGGCCGTTGTGGAATCTTGTCCAATCATCGTGCCTTTTTTTAATTTGCTCCCAGGTAGACTCAACTCTTCATGACTAGCGGCATATCATCTATGTCAATTTCGGTTAAATTCTATCGAATTTTCCAGTGTTGTGGAAATAACATTTCCAGCTAGTTCATTATAAATGCATTCGTTATTTGTCGAGTTCGTCTCAAGCTGAAAGTCTTTGGGGCCATCTTATATCCCATGCCTCAAATGTCCCCTTCTACCTCTTCAAGAATTCTCTTCCAAGAATCCTGTTTGGTTTTTTTGAATAGCTTTCTTAGAATATTCCTTTATTCCTTGTAATGATGTGTCTATATATATATATATATTATATTATATTATATTAAACCAGCCCCTACAAAAACTTTTTAATAACCATATTATAAACGTTTGCTATAAATCCCATAATCTCCTGTCTAACAACTTCTCTAAATTGAAAATTAAAATCCCTCATACCAAAAAAAGTAACATAATTTATGAGATTCCGTGTTTGGACTGTAACGGAGTTTATATTGGGTCAACCAGCCGATATCTGGAAAATGGAATTAAGGGTTATAAATACGATAAGAAAAACTCAACAGCCCTTATACGGCACGAAACAATAAAAAATATTCCTTTAATTATAGTGAGGGTAATTATTAGTACTGAATATAATATCAGAAAAAGAGAAATTCTCGAATCCATAGTCTTCCAAAAAAACACTCTCGCTATTAATGGTAAAAAGGATATAAATAATTTGTACAAGATTGACCTTTCACTTATAAAGTCTACACGAATAAATGATTGTTACACAAAAAAAAATCCTGATGTTTTGCTTTTTCTGTTTGGTGATGGTTTTTAATTTACAAACATGCTACTATACACTATGGATACAATTACCACTGACTAATGTACGTGCAAGCTAGGATTTGTTTCTACCAAATTTTGTGAAATATTTTAACCAAAAGAAAAAAAGATGTTCTTTTAGCTTTGTACACATTTTTAAAAAGGCATATTTTCACCGAAACGTTAATGTCTTTAAAAAATGAAATAAAAACCGTTTCCCCTTCGCAAGTGACCTTACGCCAAGAAATGTTTGTTTTTAACCTTAATTTTTGTACCCTGTAAAACACCTATTTCATGTTTAATAACCAGATCTATTGTCAAACCGACGCGACGGCGCCCCCATGGAATCATCGCTGTCACCAGTCATCGCAAATCATTTCATGACATATTTCGAAAGAGAGTCCTTACGAAACGCAGTCTCAAACCCACGCTATGAAAACGCTATGTAGATGACATCTTCATTATATGGCCCCTTGGTAGAGAACAGTTGGACACTCTCCTGGTCAATCTAAACCAAATTCACAGCAGAATCCAATTCACACTAGAAGTAGAAAAGAATGAGAAGCTACCTTTCCTAGACCTCCACACCACCAGAACGCCAGACAAAACCCTAGATTATACCGTCTCTAGGAAACCCACCCATACCAACAGATATCTAAACGCCAAATCCCATCACCAACCGTCACAAATTCAATCCGTGGCAAATACTTTGATATCTCGGTCCTATCGCCTAACAAAACCTATCCAAAGGCAAGAAGAAATAAAACTAACAACAAACGCCTTTAAACAAAATGGCTACTCTGGAAACAATATTAGGTAGGCAATTAATCAACAAAAAAAAACAAGGAAGAAACCAGAAAACAACGAAGAACAGAACATGCAAAAAGTCATATTTCCATATATAAAGGGAGTCACTGACAAAGTCGACAGAATCCTAAGGAAGCATCAAATTATGCCAATTTTCAAGCCACAGCAAACCTTGGCACAAGTACTAGGAAATCCAAAGGACAATGTACAGCTTGAGAACCAAGGAGTGTACAGCATAGGACAGACAAATAGGCGAATTTCACCTAGAATCCAGGAGCATAAGAACAGCAACAGAACGAAGCAGACTACATCACCGCTCTTCCAACACCACTTAACAACAGGTCACTCCATCGATTTCAACAACGCTAGACAAGTAGCCACAGTGGACCACTACAAAACTCGCATAATCAGAGAAGCTCTAGAAATTGAAAAGAATGGACAGCTCAATAAGCGAAACGACGCTCTCAATATCCCAAAAATTTGGAAATCTTTTCTCAAGATTCATGAAAATCACTCCGGTTCCATTCAACAAACGAACCAGAACATTGCCGAAGCAAGAAAAATAAAACCAAGTGAGGCGGAGTCTATGCCGCGTTACAATCTGCGCAGACGCACCTATAAAAGCATTCGCGTCTATACACAGGAATATTACTTTGGCTCCCTGGCTTCCGCATGCGCAGAATACGAGTGACGAATCAATCAACGCCACCTACACTACAAATACCTCAATTACCAATGTCTTTACGATGCAGCGCGTTATTTCCTAGCGGCCTAGTGGTGTAGTGGTTAGAGCATTTGCTTGTCATGTGGGCGGCGTGGGTTCGATTCCCGTCGGTGGCAATGCGTTTTTTTCTACCTTTTTTTAAGATCAAGTTTGCTTTTTTTTTAATTTGGTTTAGCTTGGGTTAGTTTCAGTTAGTTGGGTTAGTAAGATTATGTTTGTTTTTTTTTTTAATTTGGGTTACTTTGGGTTAGTTTCAGTTAGTTGGGTTAGTAAGATGTTTGCTTTTTTTTATTTGGGTTAGGTTGGGTTAGTTTCAGTTAGTTTTGTTTGGTTGCGCCCCGGAGCGAGCGAAGCGAGCGGAGGGCCATGCGTGAAGTCCTAGACACCTATAAACGAACGCACCCATACTCTGCGCATGCGGAAGCCAGGGAGCCAATGTAATATTCCTGTGTGTAGACACGAGTTATAAAAGCAGACGCATACGGACCCCAGCATCAGTTCGAGCCCATAAGCGGAGCGAGTGACACTTGATAATGCCAGATGCGATTCTGGCGGTCGTGAAGATGAAGAATTTCAAGACGAACGGATTGACACCCGGAATACTGTTGATACATACATATACATACACACACGAATATTTATACATTTCATGGCCTGAAATCTTTCTGAAAGCAAATTGAGGCTGCAAAAATGCATCAGGATTGGAAAATGTGGATATTTTTTGATGATTAGACAGTTTCTCATAGATTTTATGGCAGATTCCACGGCAAAATTTTACTTTAAGCTTACTGATAGTTCTTGTGGTAACTAACTACATTTATGTGCCTGAAATCTGTTTTAAAACGATTTGAAGATGGAGAAATGGAACAGGATCGGAGAAATTGGAAATTTTTAAAGCGATGAGCAGAGGTTTCTGTGGATTTTCCAGGTAAAATTTTTCTTTAGACGCCGAAGTTGTGGCAAGTAATTTGAAAATAAAGAACCCAATAAAATACTTGTGTTTTACACTATTAATATTGCATTGCTGAAGTTTTCACTTGTGTCATGTAGTTTTAAGCTTACACAGTTTTCTTCTTTTATACGCATTTCCTAGCCAAATATTTAAAACTCTAGGCAAGAGTTGAGGTAGTACAGCCGCAAGTCGTACCAAGTGATTTATCCTAACTCCGGAAGCAATCCCCAGAATATGATAATGTAATGTAACCCTGTATTTTTTTTTCTTTTGATGGTAGTGGCACACACACTAAAAAGAGATCCTACGGCGCTTGACAAGCGGTGTGTGTGCGAAGATGTCGATTAACACGGTTCTTGAATAGTTGTAGGTTGTAATTAGGACGAAACAGATGTACTGGGAGTGAGTTCCACAGTGATGCAGTGCGCCAGACAAAGGAGTTCTTGTAAAGCGATGTTCTAGGTGTTTCCAGTTGTACGACGAACTGGTGCGCTTTTGCCGTCTGTCGTGATTGTCTGACAGGCGTTGCCAGAGGCAGGATGAGGCGGGCCAAATCCTGGGAACATCTGCCGTGAAAGTATCTGAAAAACAGGGACATCTCGGCCACATATCTGCGGTGTTCCAGACGATCCAGATCCCGGGTCAACTCCGGGTCGCCTGACGGTAGCTTCATGGAATTTGGGATGTATGCTTCCATTCCTGAGAAGATTACTTGCGTAATCTCTTCGCAGTAAACTGATAGGTCGTTAGTTCCAAAGCAGACGTCGAACCAAGGAAAATGTAGGTAGAACTCCCTAAGATCGTCCCAGTTTGCAGAATTGTAATGCCAGATTTTGCGAGGCAATGGCGGATCCTTCTGTAGAAGTGGCAATTCACAAACCGTTGTAATAAGTTTGTGGTCGGAAGTACCTAATAGCGGACCAATAATTGTAATTGTGTACTGGTCAGGATTGGTGGTTAGAAAAGGATCCAGGAGGGCGGCGAATTCGCCCATCTCTGAGATTCGAGTTGGTTCATCTACAAATTGAGTAAGCATGCAGCTGATGGCAAATGCTTCAGCTTCTCTACCTTCGTTGTCGGTCTTGTTGTGATGCTTGAGCCGGTTGGTGTTGCCAGTACCTTTACTGTTGTTGTTGTAGAACATACTAATTGTGTTTCTATAAGGGCTAGTATGTGTGATCTATTTGCTTGTAGATGTTGGTGTACCGGATTTATGTTTGTATTTAGGCCTCTTATGTTACAGAAATCTATTCTAAATTGGTTCGGTATCTTTGCTGTCTGTGAAATGCAGAATGAAGGGCTCCCAGGGCCACCCAGCGCCCGGAGATCCTAATGGCCGGGGAGTTTACTTCCGGAATATTTTGATCCTGAAACCCGGAACCACTAGCGCGGAAGCGGAACGTGATTCATAAAAACCACTTAGCGCTTCCCAGTTCTGGTGGGCTGGTCTTTCACCGGACGATGCGAGTAGGCGTATGCATCTACCACCTAGGGCTGCTTCCAGTGGAAGCTTCGGTCTCAAACTAATTGCTTTGGTGGTCCCTAGTCTGACAGGGGTAAGAATGGGATTTGTTGGGTCACTCCCCAGTGATCAGCTCCAGACTTTGTACTTTGGTGTTCTCCAGCCTGGAGGAGGAAGATGAGATTTGATGGGCGACAGCTAGTGGCAACTCGGAATGGCGGAGGCGTCATTCCCCGTAATCAAACTGCTCTCACCAGTTTGAAGTTCCTGCCAGGACCTTACGGTGGAAACTTATAATAGTGCGACATTCTCATAGAGTCAGTTTATCTCACCGCTAATTCATCGTTGTATAGAAAATAGAAATGCTTTTCTCACCTTCTATTAAACGAATTATTGTGCCGATTATAGTAAAATCCAAACCGTTTTCAAAATGTGTGTTTTAAAAAGTTGCCTGCTAGAACCTAGAATTCATGTATTAATGTTCAATCCAGTTCTTTCAATTTTAATGAGCATATGCATCATAATGTATATTGAGAATATCAATTAAAATTAAACATTCATATTCAATGGAACTAGAAAATTAATAAGCTTGACTATTATGTCTTACCCCTCAAATATAGCACTTATCTAAATAAATAATCATTGAAGTGTTTCAGTGACTTCGTTTCAAGACTAGATGTTTATTGGTAAAACAAATACTCGCGCTTATTGTAATACATTGACTTTCTACGAAGCGATCTATTAACAGCTTCAAAAATTCCTTTTAATGTTAATATCTGTTAATGGTATGAGCATCAAGTGAAACAAATTCACACCTATCGCTCTCGTAAATTTTGTTATATGAAAGAATTTCGTCCTTTTGTGCTTACATATTTAAAAGTGCTTGTTGCAGTGTCCTTTTAGAATTCCCATAAAATTGTTGCCGAACTTTAAATTACCGAAAATATATTTGCAATTTTGAATGTGTCAGTATTAGTGTCATTAACAGATGCCTAATATTTAAAATATTGTATAATTTAGCAGTTCGAAGTAGTGGCCCTAAATGCATCAACTGTCGATTATATTTCGCAAAGGAGATTCTGTACAATTTTTATTCCGCCGTTTTTATTGGAATCTTTGCTATTTTTGTATTTGAGTGACGATATATTTTTATTTTACGAAGTTT
>MU186951.1:58482-73202 GCA_016904865.1 Pissodes strobi
TAGTTTGAGGGCGTGGTTTTCTTGCCTTTTTTTGGAACAGGTTGCACTCGAGCGACTTTCCAAGAGGATGGGTAAATCCCTTTTCTGTAAGAAAGAGAAAAAAGCCTGGAAAAAACGGGTGTTAGTTCGTTGGCGCAGTTCTTTAGCACGATGGCAGGTATATTCCAGATACGTCATTTTTTTTAAAATGCTGAATGATCGAACTTAAAGTTAAGAAGCGCAATCATAGAATAGTTACTTACTAGTATCTAAAGTGTGTAAATATTCAAAAGCCGGAAATATAGAGGAAAGACTAACTTTCGCCCTTATAAGTGTGTTCTTAGATATATCTCAAAAAACCCGTCACGCAGTTTAAACTTTTACAAAAAAATTATTTTTTGAAAGGAAAATAAAATTTTGCGACGCAAATGTGTATCTAAATGATAGAGCTACTCGCCAGTGAAAAGCTTGTCAAAAACTACAAAAATATGATATCACTTAAAATTATAGTTTCATAAGCTTATCAGTGTAGTTTACTGACAGAACACAAAAATCTTTTCACGCCATTCAGTGCTGTTATTTAAACATTAACCAATTTAAACAACCATTGATTTCAAGGAAATATTATTTGAACAAAAGGTACGTCTTATTATACTTATTAGTGTAATATACACGCGTATATGATAATGAGAACTTGTTATTGTTACCGTATTGCACTATAATGCTATTACTTCTAATGATAACGTGCTAATTGTGGTAATGAATGAATCGTTGCACTCAGTGCTTCAACTAAGCAACAAGGGAGATGTGGGGATATGAAAGGCACACAACAATTTCCTTCCAATTCCAGACGCGGTTGGGCTTCATCTCCCTAACTTAAAAAGAACCGTAAAAACGTAAAACTATGCAGAGGCAATGAAGGACGTTTTATTGGAAAATATATACTAAAAGGCTACCTAGCTGTAGTGAACTGTAACAAATATTTATAACCCCACACTTGACCATGAATATCGCGCCAATGAGAGGAAGTCTCGAAGGCGACGCCAAACAAAGATACTCTTGAGCCACTTTAACTTCTCATTCAACTAGCCAGTATTTATAATGTGAATGTGCCATCGTTGACTGATGCCATCAACATCAAACTTGGTTTCAAGTATGACCATACTAAAAATACTTACAGTTCAGACACAATTCCTATATTCTTTATAATTTCTTAATCGTGAACAGGACTTGCACAATCCATGGGGAAATTCATAATAATGACACCGGATCAAAATTAAGGGGTGTTATAATGAACGGGGATACTTCACATTTATTCATAGTAAGTAACTCTCTAATAAAATGATAATTAATGAATAAAAATGCTTTCATTTTATTTGTACTTACGTTCAAGAAATTCGTTTATCAAATGAACCCATTTGGCGATTTGAGTCTGATTGGTCATGTTGTACCAAATAAGAGAGCCTTCTTCAGTCCTATCTGAAATAGGTCTAAATCCTAGACCCGGATTGGTTCCAATTAAACTACTATCGAGTGTCCATCTCGGTTCACTGTCGTTGAGAGTAGCGAACAATCCCTGCATGCAAATTGCAAAGAGTGCCGCTAGCACTGCGTAGAAAATTGCGTAGAATATCAGGAGTTGACCTGTAAAGAAAATTAATGTAGTAGAATGTTGGTTATATAGTATGACCAAAGAAAATAGTAGCTAGGCAATAGAAACATCGTTCTTATGCAAAAACGTTACCCACGAGAGGCGCTGTTTCGTTGCTATTACAAGCAAATTTACAGCATACTTTAAATTCGCGCTGCTCATTTGGAAGACCGTGTTGCCGGAATGTATTATTTTGCGTTAATATTAAATAAGAATTATAGATTTATGATGTGTATGAAACATACTCGTATGTTATTTATTATTACTTTTTTACTGATGAATAGTGATACAAAATAAATGTTGAATGATGTTTGGCGAAGCTGCTACTAAAAAGGGCATTTAAATATGTTTTTCTATATTTCATTAATGACCTTTGGGATCAGTTTCATTTCATCGAACTTAAATACATAAAACAATATATTTGTTCTTTATAGGTCTAAGGGCTAGAGAGTTAGCTAAGTTTGTTAAATATTTTTGTTAAATGTAACACACAATTCCACGGGAATATGTTTGTATTATTCATAATCATAAAACCGTTGTTTGAGTAAATTGCAGTTTGGTATAATAATAATAATAATAATAATAATAATAATAATAATATATTTATTTCTTCATAAATTTATAGATACATTTTCATGATAGCAAGACCAAGAAATAAATTAAAGAAAACCCAGAAGTCCGAAGACCAGTGCGGGCATACTCAATCTTAAAATTAGTCACTATCTACCATAACAATACCTCAATCTAGACTTTCAAATTTTAAACACCTTGTTTATCAAGCAATACACCTACATATCCTTAATCTTACAAAAATCTTATTTTTAACTACTTGGATTTTTACTATTTAGAAATTTTATATAATTCAAACTGTGTAAAAAAAATACAAATAGAAATTACTCTATAAAATTAATCTTGTGACCTAGTTACTATACTTATATAAAATATTTGAACACAAAAAAGGAAATGTTTAACATACTACAAAAACTTAAAAATTAAAACCTAGTTCAGATGCTGTTAAGACGTCTTTAATTCTAACAAATTAGTAATGTCAACTCTATTTTTACTGGTAATCCACTGTTTTGTTTTCTTTTTAAAGCTATTAATTGTTTTAGTCTTTGATTACTTTTAAAGACCTAGTTTTACTCTCATATCTGTGTCTTGTGTTATGTTTATGTGATATACTTTGAAGAGAATATCTATCTTTAAATTGCACTATTAATATTTTATATGTGTATAATTGCCGTATATCAAATTTTTCAGAATCTTTGTAGATCTGATCACTAGGGTAAGTAGCTCTTTTACCAGTGGCGTGCACACAATGAAAGCACAAATGCATTGCCTACCCTGATGTTTTGACATTTTTTATATTTTCCCATTTAATTTTAATCCCGATAATATAAATTATAATTTTACTAATAAGTATAATCCAAATTTAAAAAGCTTATCTTAAGCGCCAATTAAAATATTAATTATATTATAGAAAAACATCACAGTCTACCACTCATATTACGCTACCTATATTAAACGGAATAATATTCTCCGACGGCAATCCGCTAAAAAACATTCCATAACAAACCGAAGGCATGTATTTATACCGTCAATACTGGATTTACTATGGAAGCCAAAAGCAGTGCTCGAAAAAAGACAGCCAAATGAAACGTTACATAAAAATAAAAGAGACAAAGCATGCGAAGATGGTCCGGGCCGCCGCGACGCGACGCAACGATAAGTGCTGTTGCCAAAATGTGATCTCTTTAATTAATATTTTGATAGACATTCTTTTTTACCAAGGATCATATTGTTAATGGTTTTTTGCGCTTTAGTAATTGGTTTGAAAGCAATTATCGGTTACATCATTACAGGGTTTGGTTAAGAAAGCTTTATTATTTAATAATGTTTAAAATTACAGTACATGAGGCATCCCTAAATTTATTAATATTTCGATATCTGGATTAATAAATCACGCCATGCATTTTTTTGCAAGAAACTGAAACCCGATAATACAACACCGGCATTGGCCAGCCATAAATAAGAATAATCTCAGGTTCCCTTTTCCATTGTGTGAGATTGGGATTTGACGCCCTGCGCTTTTAGTTATAGTTTTGGAAGTTTAGTTAGTTTAGTACCTATACAAGGGGTTGTTGTTTTCTTTGTGGGTTAGTTTTGTTGGTTAGAAAGAAAACCTCGATATTTTAATAAAAAAATCTATGACAATTATTAGTGGCTCTGCAGGTGTCGTCATAAAATTAAAATGTATTGTTGGCTATGCTTACTCTTTGATGAAGAAGGCAATGTGTAGAGTAAACGTGGGTATATTGATTTAAATAATATATCAAATGCCTCAGAAAAACAAGACCAGTCCACTAGCCATTTACAGCGCGTTTTCTTTGCATATAGTTTTGGCGAAACTCGAATTGAAAAGGCTTTATACCTACATTTTTTGGAGAGTTTTTGGGTGTGGCACCTGAAAAAAAATTCTACCTACGGCGGCGCCTGCAGTCTTTAAGAACATCTTTTGGATTATTTCTAGTGGCTTAATGTGTTTATAATATGTCCCGCCCCAGCAGCTTATCCCATTTTATATATGAGATCCCACTAATGCATGATACAGGCATTTCAGCTGGGGTACATCTAATATCTTTTTTAACTGTCTGAAAGTATAAAGAATAGATCTCAGTTTTTTGACGATACTATTAATATGAACATCCCATTTTAGATGTTTGTCTATTTCGACACCAAGATACTTTATGTGTTCAACTTTTTCTATTGAAATATCTCCATGTGCGGAATTTAACGTTATAGTATGAAATGTTGCACTATTTTTATTGTTGCAGATAAAGGTTATAAATTTAGTTTTATTAAAATTTATGGTAAGAGACATTTTATTAAACCAATTTCTAATCGTATGTAAGTCCTCTTCTGCGATTTGCTTTACCCCTGCCCACGATTTTCCCTCATATAAGATGACTGTATCGTCTGCAAAAGACGATATATCTCCGTATTGTTAGTCTAGTTCTAGTAGTCCATTAATGTATATAGTGAATAGCAGTGGACCCAGCACTGTTCCCTGTGGTACACCAAATTCTAAAGTTCTGGCACTGCTCCGATGCTTGTCAATCTCGACTATTTGTTGTCTATCTAAAAGGTAAGATTTAAACAGATTCAAGGCAGTACCTCGAATTCCAAGACTATCCAGACACTCGATTAAAGTACTGTGGTCCACAGTATCGAAAGCTTTGGCCAAATCTAAAAAAATGCACATAACTTTTTTGTTTTGTTCAAGCTTTTTAAAAATGTTAGAGGTTAAATGAAATATTGCGTCATCCGTTGAAGCATTTTTTCTAAATCCAAATTGTTTTTTTGACATTAATTTGTATTTTTCTATAAAGTCAAGTACCCTTTTTTAATGATTTTTTCTACTGCTTTAGCTACACTTGATATTAAGGATACTGGTCTATAATTAGTCATTTTAGATTTGTCTCCCTTTTTAAATAATGGTTTTACTACACTATTCTTAAGACACTTTGGAAAAGTTCCCGTTTTAAATATTTTATTAATTAAAAATGTTAAAGGTTCCTTAATGTGGTTTTTCATATCCTTTAATGTTTCTGACGTTATACCATCAAGCCCAGGTGCTTTTTTTTCTTTTAACAGACCAATCATATTGATAATCTCATCCTCATCTGTCTGATAAAAGAATATAGAATTCATATTTATTTTAGGAGTTCTCGTAGGTAAGGGTCTATCTACTGAGTTGGCCAGAATTTCTCCTATTTCTGAAAAATACTTGTTAAAGCTATTCGCAATTTCATTTTTATTGGTTATTTCCCTGTTGTTATGTTCAATTTTATCAATGTGTGTTTGGCATTTTTTTTTCTCGAAGTATATAAATTAACAGTTTCCCAAAGTAGTTTTGAATCTTTAGGATTTTCGTTTATTTTATTTTTGAAAAAGTCTTTCTTTGTCTCCTCTATTATCCTTTTTAAACGGTTTTTATATGTTTTATAGTCCCTTTCATATGTTGTATTGTTAGGAAATACGATGTGCTTTTTATATAGTTGCTGTTTTGTCTCTATTGATTTTATAATACAATTGGTTATCCATGGATGCCTCTTTTTGTTTTTTTTGTTTGAAATGCATCTGTATGACGCTTGATCAATACAGTCTTTTAACTTGTGTATAAAACATTCAAAGGCTTCATCTATGTTTTCTTTCTCATATATTTCTCCCCATTTTTCGTTTTTTAATTTTGTGTTATCTATTTTTTTAATTTCTTTATTTCCAGGCTCAGGGTCAGCAACTGTACTTGCAAATGGCATACAAGCTATTATAGGATAGTGATCAGTCATGTCCGTCTTGTACCTAAAAGACTTTGTATTGTCTAGCTCCTTATTTTTTGAGTTTTTAAGGAATATGTGATCTATACAACTTTTTGATTGATTTTGAACCCGCGTAAAATTGTTAATTAATGATAAATACCCACGATTACTCAGGTTATTTAGATATTGTTGAGTCTGTTCATTTTTTTGTTATATCAATGTTCAAATTTCCAACAATAAAATGTTTATAATCTTTACTACTTTTATTCTCTAAAAAATGCAAAAGATCTTCGTTAAATTCTACGAGATTTACACTATGAGGTCTATAAATAGCACTAATTTGAATTTTCAAACTACTTAAATAAATGTTTAAATATTTAATTTGGCCCAAACAGTCAATTTTATATTGTAACTCACTTTTATAAACTTCCTTCGCGTATACGATAACACCATCATTTTGATTATAAATCCCTTCATTGTACATCATAAAATATCCTGGAATGTTAAAAATTGATGTTTCCCCAATTTTCCATGTCCCAGTAAAAACTATCATATCAAAGCATATTTTATCAGAACCAAAACAGTTTATATGGCATAATATTTCATCAAAGTTTTTGTTGACACTTCTAATATTACAGTGGAAAATACTAAAATACTTTTCATTATTCTCTAAGTTGCCTATCATTTCTTTGAATGCCTATTAATTTTTTCGATATACCTATTAATAAAATGTCAGGTAATGTTTGCCAGTATTTTGATTGCCGGGTCAGTAAATGAAATTCCAAGCCTCGATTTCTATTTCCTTATAAAGATGAATAAATCTGCAAGGTGTGGGTTTGAATTGTGGTAAGTCTTTACTTCAGTCTTCCGTAATATTGTTTAATGTTTTTGGATACCTATCATATTCATCGAGAAAATAAAGTATCAGCACGCAATTATTTTCTGCGGTTTACTTAACTAAGTTATTGTACGTCAATATTTCGCTGCAATTCAAAGCAGCCTTTCATAGAAGAGACAGTATACATATTTCTAAGTCATCGGCATACATGACGCAAGGAACCGTGAGGTTTTCAGTAATATCATTTGTAAACAATGTGAAAAAAAGAGACCCTAAGATGGTCCCCTGGAGCACTTCAGATATTGCATAGTAGTTTCCCGAAATGACACCACCGTATGATATATATTGCATTCAATTGGTTAAATATGAAAAACAGGATGATAGAAAATTACCGCTGAAACCGTAATGAGAGTTTATGTAACAGAGTTTGTGATTTAAGCGATCAAATGCTTTCAAAATATCTGAATAGACTCCGTCAGTTTGCAACCTTTTATTTATTCCCTTGGCAACGAAGTTAGTGAAACTTCTTGGAAAGTCGCTCGAGGAAAACCTGCTTCAAAAAAGGCAAGAAAACCTCGCCCTCAAACTATCGTCCAATCGCCTTGCTTCCAATAATCTCCAAAGTCATGGATCGTATAGTCAATCAGCAACTACTCATGTACCCAACACAATAATTAGCGATAACCGACCTGGATTCCGCAAACAGAGATCGACCGGAGATATATAGGTCTATCTCACTCAAATATGGAGTAGGACAATTGAGAACTATGGAGAATCTCGAGCGATTGCGTTGGATATTTCGAAGACATTTGACAGAATTTGGCATGACGGATTGCTCAACAAACTGCCAGCGTCTCTCCGTAGTTGGTTTGCCAGTTTCCTGAAAAACCGATCTCTGCAGGTTGCAGTTGATGGACACATCTCAGACATATTCACCATTAATGCGGGAATGCCTTAGGGCGCAATACTTTCACCAGCTCAGTTCCTCATCTATATTAATGAGCTGCTGGCCGAAACCAATAAGCCTGTTTACAGTTTTGCAGATGACAGTACCCTTGTCTCCCAATTTAGATCAGAAAAGTTTTTATCAGCGACTCAGTCTTATCACCGCAGACAGGAGCCGATTACAACAATTAATCAAGATCTCGCGAAAGCTCGAACCCGGGGCGACAGGAATTTGGTCCACTTCATGGCAGCAAGAACCCAAGCGGCCACGTTTACCAAGAAAGCCAATACGGCGGATTCTGGTATCATTATGGCAGGATCGACCATGTCTTCCTCATCAATCGAACTACTGGGTGTCTCGGTCAACAGCAATATATCCTGGCATGACCACGCTGCTAATATCGCAAAATCAGCCTCGCAGAAGCTTGATGCGCTATTTCGCATCAACAAACTACACCGTAGTAGCTGCTCTTGTTTTACAAAGGGCAAATAAGGCCGTGTTTAGAATATTGCTCACACATCTGGGGTGCCACACCTACGCACACCCTAAAGCTGCTGGATTCCATTCAGGGGAGAGCCGTGCGTCTCGTCGGCGACCAGGATTTGGATAGTCTGGAACACCGCAGACATGTGGCCGAGATATCCCTGTTTTACAAATATTTTCACGGCAGATGTTCCCAGGATTTACCCCACATCATCCAGCCCCAAGCAAGACAGTCGCGACAGACGGCAAGAGCGCACCCGTTCGTTGTACAACTGGAAACATCTAGAACGTCGCTTTGCAAGGACTCCTTTGTCTGGTACACTGCCTTACTGTGAAACGAACTTCCAGGACATCTGTTTCTCCCTAATTACAACCTACAACTATTCAAGAACCGTGTTAAACAACATCTTCGCACACCCCGCTCGTCGAGTGCCATAGGATCTCCCTTTAGTGAGTGTGCCACTGCCATAAAAAATTATGTGCCTCACCTTTATAAGCACACAACTGAAGTGAAACTTCTGAAAGAGATATAAGGAATTGGACTTTTTTTTAAAGTTTTTTTTCTCAACTTTTGCCCCCGGTTTCGACACTTTAATTTTTTTTCTTTTCATTTTATTTTCCGCCAAAAACCGCGTTTCTCTATAATTTTTTTTTAATAATTTTTTTCTTTATTTCGTTTTACTCTTATTAATTTTCGGAACAAATTTTTCTTTTTTTTTAATTAATTTCTTTTCTTATGTGGTTTTATAACACTTTTATTAACTTTCCGAACAACCTTTTCGCTTTGTTTTTTCTATTAACTTTTCCTTCTTATTTCGTTTTATAATACTTTTATTAACTTTCCGAACATTTTTTTACGTTTTTTTTCAATTTTTTCCGTTTTTTCAAATTTGTTTGTTTTTTTTTCGTAAAACATTCGTTTCCTTCCCATTTCTGCCGACTGAACTCCTTCGCCTTTTTTTTTCGCCGAAAACCGCGTTTCTCTAATTTTTCTTTAACTTTCCGGTTTAGGTTTTTCATTTTTCCCCCATTTTTTCGATTTTTTTGGGTGTACGAGGAGGTCGAGTTGATGGGGCACCTACGATAAAAAAAAATCGACCCCCTAGCTCTTCCCTTCTCTCGAAATTAATTATTTTAGTTTTTCCTTCTCCCCCTTTTCCTGGCCCAACGAGGAGGGGTACGGGGCAAGTTTTCGCCCAGGATCCTCATTTTTCCCCGGCTGCATGTCCTAAAAATTTCAACCCTCTAGCTATACTTAATTAAAGGGGCGTTTCACTTTGATACGCAATTTTTTCTGACTTTACCTTCGATAAAGAAGTTTTACTTCAAAAAATACAAGATTTCCTGTTGTTGATTTACCTTTCACAAATCCTTGCTGCGACGGACGGTTTCATAATTCTCTCCACCTTAAGCGATATGCAGTAGTGGATGCACTAATTGAAAAGAACCATTAGCGGACCGACGCCGACGACGCGACGATGAGAACTTCAGGGATTGTCCCTAAGCAGAAATGCCGGAATTTTGTCGGGACCCGCTGCTGGTCTTGACGACTTGACTTTTCTAATGGACGCCAATACCTCATCTTTACCGAAATCGTTAATCATGATGGCGTACTTTGTTTTAAGAGACAATTCGGGAAGAGACGGATCTTCTCCAGGTAAATATGAACTTCCGAAGAAATCTGAAAATTCGTTTTCTATCTGTTCGGAGTTCTTAAAGCATTAACATTCATTCTGCTTATACTTGCTTAGAAAAATTATAATCAATTATAACCAAAAATATATTTTTATTATTTACTCGTGCTTTTAAAAAGATGCTCCTCAAATAATATATCTCGCTCTCTATATAAATATCGAGAAAATTAACATCTCGGAAATAACATTTACACCTTACGAAGGTTAAGCAAATTAGGAAGATAATTTAATAAAACGAGCTGGACAGACGCACGCCATTTAATTACGTTAGCGAATAAATTATGCAATTGTTTGTGACATTATCTTATAAACTGTTTGCTCCAGATTTAATAAAGCAACCACATTATCTCTTAATGACTGGATTAGATACGATTACAATATTTGATCTACAATATGACGAAATACTAATTAAAATGAGCTTAACTTCAACATTTTTCTAAATATTGGTTTTATTCCAAAAATACAAATTTTTAGGTAACAGAAAATAATCAGATAAATAGAGAAAATTGGTCAAGAGTTTATTACGCACAATGTTAAAACTAGTGATAGATCGATTCCGACATATTTATTGATGTATCGGCATATTTTGCCGAATATTTCCCTCATGTATAAAAAATCTCATTAGAGGACTGCAATTATCGGAAAATTACAGCGATAATTTCACTGTAGAAACCGAAAGAGCACGGCGATAATTGCATCGTACGTATCTATGGTAATTCCATTGTAAACTTAGGATGACAGCGACAATTTATAAATAACGTCAAAGTAATGTTAAAATATATTATTAAAAGTGTCTCGCTTCGGATAAAAAAAAATAGTTTTTGCGCCTCTTTATTTTGTTTACAGTTACATGTACGTTTTTGTATTAAAAAAGAATAAAAATGCATTTTTTAAAACCATGTCTTTATTCGGGAAATATTCCCCCGACTTACACTCGTGCATCAAAATAACCAGATAATTTTACATTCAAGCGTGTTGTCTTAGAAAAACTGCATTCGGTCATATTCATATTTTGGAAAAAGAGCCTTCGGTGTCGGGCTCTTCTTCCAAAATATGAAAATGAACTCATGCAGTATATAGACAACACCAACGACCAAGAATTCGTTGGACAACACGCTGTCATGCAAAATTACCGGTAATTTTGATGCACTTGTGCAATTACTTCCGATAATAGATATCGGCAAAATAAAAGCGATAATATCTAAATATTATTATTAAATTATATATATTTTATGGGGCATTCTGTTGCTAAATTTCAACAGTTTTCGAAATATTGACGTTTTTATTCCAAAAATAATATATCAGCATATTTGAAATTAACAGTTTATTTCACAAAATAATAAAAATTGTAAAATTATGATTTCCTTTTTATGTTCGGCACACATATATAAAGGAAGGATACCACCATTTTATAATAAAAGACACTCAACGAGCGGTATGTATGCGGAGAAGACGGTGGACGTTGGACCTGAAGCGTTGTAGGTTGTAGTTTTCGGAATAGACGGTCCTCGGAAGTTCATTACAGAGCGAGGCAGTCCTCCAGGCAGAGGAGTCCTGCAACAGCGACGTCCTAGGTGTTCGCAACTGAATCGTATGTTGATGAGCAGGCGAAACTACGAACACCCTGTATATAGAGGGAACCGCTCAAACCAATGCACTGACGGAGGAGATCAGGATACAGATTCGCGAGCACAGGGACCATGCGTGGCTCGAATACATAAATCGCGTCAACAGGGAAGACGGCTCGCTGTGGAAGTTAGCCAGGCGAGTCCGCGGAGGCTATACGCAAATTCCTGTTATCAGGCATAGAGGCCTAGATATTATAGGCGATCAAGGAAAAGCGGAAGCCTTCGCGGATTACTTGGAGGGCGTCTACAGCGGGGCGCCTAACACCCTTCCCGAGCAAGAGCGCTACAGCAACGCTGTACACGCTTTTAAGCAACATAAGTATCCTATCCCTCCGTCAGTGTTTGATAAACTGAGAATCACCCCGGCGGATATCCGCAAAACTCTTTGCCGTCTTCCGAGAAATAAAGCTCCCGGCCCGGACAACATTCCGAATATAGTCCTGAAAAATCTTCCTAATAAGACACTCATCCAATACATGCATATTGTTAACGCGGTAATTCGGCTACAACACTTCCCTAAATCCTGGAAGGTAGCGGCCATAATTCACTTCCCCAAACAGGGAAAAGATCTCAAGCTGCCGGCATCCTATCGGCCTATATCCCTGCTAAACACTCGGGAAGGTGGCTGAGAGGCTAATCTTGCCGAGGGTAAGCAGGATAGTCGAGGAACAGAACATCTTACCCCGTGAACAATTTGGCTTTCGTGGTCAGCATGGCACCGTCATGCTGACGGCGAAGTTAGCCACTGATATATATATATATAAAGGGTTCAACAGCAGGCAGTCTACAGCACTCCTGCTTTTAGACATAGAGAAGGCATTCGACAGGGTATGGCACGATGGGCTGCTGTACAAGCTTCTAGCAAAGTACAGCTTCCCACTGTACTGGATAGCGCTCATCGAGTCATACCTTGCCGGGCGAACCTTCACCACCCGGATTGGCTGTAGCTCCTCAACTAGCAGACAACTGTTAGCAGGAGTGCCACAAGGTACAGTCTTATCGCCGCTACTCTTCAATCTTTTTATAGCAGATCTCCCGTCACATCCCAACACCCGGCTAGCCTTATTTGCCGACGACACGGCAATTTATTCCCGCAATCCTCAAGCAGAAGTGGCTAAATCTAACCTGTCAGCACACCTGGACATTCTTATTCCGTACTATGAGCGATGGAAAGTCACCCTTAACGCGGCCAAGACGGAGTTAATCCTAATTACCCGTAAAAGGCGCGACATTGACATCACACCGCTCGTAGTAGGGAATACTATTATAACACCCAAAACCCAGGTCAAATACCTGGGCATCACCCTGGATACCAAACTGAACTTTGGGAAACATATACAGGCAGCCGTCAATAAAAATGTAGCCATCAAAAAAGGGTTGAGCT
Organism: Pissodes strobi; assembly: GCA_016904865.1. NCBI lineage: Eukaryota > Metazoa > Arthropoda > Insecta > Coleoptera > Curculionidae > Pissodes > Pissodes strobi. Next base: position 71,405 of record MU186951.1, read on the forward strand.
TACTGGTAGCAAGCAGGTCCTTCCTGAGCCTTGCCAATAAACTCACCCTTTACCGGTCACTAATAAGGCCAGCTTTACTATATGGTGCCCCGGTGTGGTGCTCGGCGGTAAAATGTCATAGACAACGACTTCAAGTCATACAGAATCATTATTTAAGGGCGGCCTTCTCCCTCTCCCTCAGAGACAGAGTAAGGATCACAGACCTGCATGCTATGGCGAACATTGAATTTGTTGATGAATACATTGACAATATAGCATGCAGGTTTTTCGAACAGCAAATAAAGGGATCTCCGCTTACGGCCAATCTCGCAAACTTAAGATACACCCCCGAACACCGCACTCCGCACGGCACCATATATGGAGGCATATCTTTATTTTATAAGCAATTAATGCCACCCTAGTTCATATGCACCAAGAATATCCTATTTTCATAACATTAGAAATTGTAAATATCCCCATCTTTCAAAAGGCAACTTTTTAAAACACCTCTAAAATCTGAAAACTATCAGGAGAGCAGAAACGCTACTACCAGTAAAGTAGTGAGCGCGAGCTGCTTCCTGGTTACCGCTTACCGTGTTCGGACACGGGGGCGGGGCTTGCCAAGGGACTAGCTGCGCGTATAAATACGCACAAGCGAAGCCCATATGTCTATCACTTGAACTCGAGCCACCGAAGCATCCATGTCTCCGTAGTCGGACCCGCCGGGCTCGTCCAATCTAATCCGTTACAATCCCAATCACACTGGAATAGACTCGCGTCTACACATGGCATTATGCCATGCTTGTATATACTTCTGTATATAATCTTTATGTTGTATAGTGTGATCGTCCTTTTAGTATTATGATCTCCTGCTCAAAACGGGCAGATTTAAGCAGGTTTTTTTCTATATTTTTCCTGTATAAACACGCTGGCAGTAACATTTATCCCCTCAAGTAACCTTCGCTAATATTCATAAAGCTATATGCTAATAACTGAGAAGGCAACGCCTTTGAAGGGTCTTCCCATGTAAAGGTCAAACATAACGCAGCACCACATACCCTATGTAAAATTAGGTTAAGATCAGCCCCCTAAGGGTGCCTTACTGTTGGCAACGGCGTTGAGCAAACAACGCCTATGCTTAACAACAGTAGATTACTATTATAATCATACATCAGGCATAGTTAGGCATAGGAAATGTTGTTAAATAACGATGAATGTTAAAAATAAAGATGCTTAAGACCCTGTATATATTAAAATATAAGATTTTAAAAGTTTAGGGAAATCTAATCAACTTTTGTATTAAACTTTTTTTGGTACACGTAGATTCTGAGATAAGGTATCATCCCATAATAAACGGGCCACCCTGTACATATAATTGTTTGTCCTGTCTAAGAGATCGTTGGTATAGAGCAGGAACAGTGTGGGACATAATATACATCATTGAGGAACTCCGGCATTGATTTCAAATTCCTCCAACTCAGATGCTCTCTTAAGAAATTAGAGAGCCATAGAAGCAGTGCTGGTGGTCTGTATGCTGTCAATTTGCTTAACAATCCGTCATGCCACACCTTATCAAATGCTTTGGATATGTCGAGAACCACTGCACGAGATACGCCGTAGCTCTCGATGGCTTTGGTCCACAGGTAGGTCACGTAAGTTAGAAGATCTCCCGTTGATCTGTGCTTGCGGAAGCCATACTGGCGATTGCTTATAATGTCTGCCGATTCGAGATATTTTAAGAGCTGTTCGTTGACTCGTTTTTCCATGACTTTGGGTATGATGGGAATCATGTCTAATTAACTATTTTCTCGCCACCAAT
>MU186951.1:73212-84469 GCA_016904865.1 Pissodes strobi
CAATTGATACATACAAAAGCATAAATATGCATATTCATATGCACCCCACCCCGCACACCAACAGAAGTAGGTCTTAAGATCGTATGATATTTCAATGCATGAAGTGGAAAAATTTTGACATTTTTGCATCATTGCCATTAATAAATTATTTCTGAATCATTGCTATTAGATTGATTTGCTCAAGAAGATTATAGATGGCATTAAAAAAAATTACAATGATTTGACGTTGCCGTTTAAGTTACATAGAATCATGTATCACAAAAAGCACCTACCCTCAACAGGTTTCCAGGTATGAGCGGCTCACCAAATTTGACTCAACAACAAAATGCTCTGAAAATAAGAACTGACCTAAGTGATCTAATTAAACGAACAGCAATACTAGTTGGTATTGAAGACACTTGAACCACCTCAAATGGTACCGCGATCGCAAAATGTCTGACCCGAAAGGAGTTAGTAGAACCTGAAAGCTAACTACCTCAATATATCATACCAAAAGGATCCAAATATATGCCAACTACGCCAATTTTAATAACAAAGAACCCGAGATATGCTTAAAGAAGAATATTATTTTAAAAAAGGAAATAGATGATTTTGAAATAAAATAAATACAAACATAACTTGTGTTAGTAATTTTAAAATGGCGTGTAGATTACCCTAAATATTATGACTAATGAATATGCTTAGGGATATTATTCTGGTGAACACGATTCATAAAAATTTCAAAAAATGTGCAGTATCAGTATCAGAAGGGGTGGCCCCCAGGAAATGTGCAATAATTGCGTAAAAGCTAATGCCAAATTCATACTCAACTTGAGTACCGATCGTACAGCGATGATCCGACTGGCACCTGATGAATGTTCTAAGCAACAACATTGAATTATACTTCGCGAAGCTTAGGGTTCAAACATTACATGACCATAACTTGAATTGCTTTTCGATGATATTATGGATGAGAGTACTGAATGAGATAAGTTAATGAACAACGTTGGTTTAAAAAAAATCGGTATGTGCTTAAAACTACACTACAATGCGAGTTTAATATTATAAAATACAAGTACCTTTTTGAGTTCTATATTTTGAAATTACTTGCCACAACTTTCATTCTGGTGTACTACAAATCATGCGTGTTTTTTTTATAACAAAAAAGCATGTTATTGTGATTTTAAAGATTGCAATATAGCTACAATTGATACATTTTCCCCTGCATTTATTTGAATTTATCTACTGGGAATGATGTTACAGTACAAAATATGAAATATAAAGTACTTACTTTTAACAGTCAAAGCACACTTTTCGTCAGAGCAACTTCAAACGATGGTGATTTAGATACAAACCTACCTACTTGGAGCTAGACCTGGCTTGGCACCTAATCAACCGAATATATTATTTCACTTCACGCATGACCCGCCGGTCGCTTCGCTCGCTACGGGGGCTCAAAGAACAGGCACTAACCAAAACTAACGCAAAATGAAGAAAAATACTTTTTACAAACATAATCTTAAAAAAAAATTAAAACCGACAGGAATTGAACCCCGGGCCGCCGGCGCCGGTATCAGAGGTCCAGCATCTATCCACTCAACCACCAGAGCACTTCCAGACAATTCATTGCACCGCAAAGACATCGGTAAACTGGAGGCTGATTAGGAGTCTTGCAAGGTCTAGCTCTAAATTACCAATCTTTACTGAAGGAAATAGTCAAGAGATATGAAACATGGCTACTCAAGTAAAATTTGACAATGAAGTCAAATATTAAAACAAATGCTCCAGACCTCCAGTCGCGTCGTCTCATTCCTCCCGAATCTCCCCAAGTTTCATCTCTTAATCTCTTTTAGGCATTGGCATGAGATAACCATTTTCATGCAACAAATTCCTGTTTATTTAGTATAATTAAATTACAAAAAAAAACTCGAGTCTCGAGTTTACATTATATTGTAATTCGATGGAACACAGTGTATCTTATGTATTTTGACGCGGTCTGTTCAAAAAAATAAAAAATAAAATGTAGCTATTAATCAAAACTTTCTAAATTAGGGAACACCGGTTTTTCCAAAATTTTCCTTGGTAAAAATGCAAGTATCATTCGGATCGTAAAAATAAATGCACCAATTGAAAGGGGAGGCAAAAATAGTTCGGAAATTTATATAGAGATATTTTTAGGGCGAATTTCTCGCTGCCAGAAGCACCCATACCAAGAAGTTGCTATTTTCATTTGTTTGATCAGAACCATCAGAAACTATAAGTGTTAGATCATATGAGCCTATGAGAGAATTTAGAATTTTTTTTGTTGGCTTTCAAATTAACTCGCAGCCAAATCTGCCGCAGTTTTCTTGAAACTTGCAAAAACCGGAGAGGGAAATTTATTTGAGATTTTTTCCCATGCGATGTTCACCCGCTAAAAAAAATGCTGAAAATCTGACTTTACCATCGAAAAAACCACACAAAAGTATGCTGTAAAAAATGTTATATAAAGTTCCAGCTTGATGATGCGTTTGTTTTTGCTCTATAAAATTTGGTTTTTCGTGATTTAAAAGAAAACTTGAAATAAGTAAAATATATATGCAAGACAAAAAATGCGTATTTTTGGGTTACCTTTCGAATGAGATAGGTCGAGTGGCGAAATCTGCAATACTTTGGGACAAGTTTTCACAATAATTTTGTCTTGGTTTCTCGTACTTCTTTTTGAGAAGACATCAAATTTATGATTAAACAATTTTTGGATCAAAAAATTAAAAATTGGCAATTTTAGGCAACTTTTGCCAAAAACGGTGTTTTGGTTCCTACTCAATGAACAGTGGTTAAAAAATAGACAAAATATTTTTGAAAATTTTCTATAAGGTAATCGTATTCTAGACACATTGAGGTACTAAACAACAAATAGAGTCACTTGATACATTTTTGCTATTTTGTCCCATTTCCACATTCGAAAAAAAAATAGGTTTATTTTTAAAATACATTTCAATTTAATTACTTGATATCTTGGCCAATTATAGTCCGATTTCGTTAAGATTCACACACACATAAGAGATATTAAACTAACACCCATTTTTTCCAGAATTTTTACCGAAAAGGGATTTACCCATCTTCTTGAGGTCGCTCAAGTACAACCTGTTGCAAAAAAAAGCAAGAAGACCACGCCCTCACAATATCACCCAAATACCTTGCTTCCAATAATCTCCAAAGTCATGGAACCTGTAATCAATCAGAAACTACTTAAGTACCTTGGGACCAACAGATTAATTAGCGCTAAACAATACGGCTTTCGCAAAGAGATATCGACATGACATATATTGGCACTCATTATATGAGTAGAGCAATTGAGAATTACGGAGAATCTTAAGCGATTGCGTTGAATATTTCGAAGGCATTCGACAGAATTTGGCATGACGGATTTCTCAACAAATCCTTCGGACTGCCAACCCTCTCTGCAGTTGGCATGCCAGTTTCCTTAAGAACCGTTGCGGTTTATGGACACATCTCAGACATATTCACTATTAACGAGAGCGTGCTCAGGGCGCATTACTTTCACCAACCTCATCTATATTAATGACCTGCTGACCGAAACCAATAATCCTCCTTACAGTTTTGCAAATGACAGTACCCTTGTCTCCCTATTTAGATCACAAAAACCTTTACGATTAATGACCTGCTGACCGAAACCAATAATCCTCCTGACAGTTTTGCAAATGACAGTACCCTTGTCTCCCTATTTAGATCACAAAAACCTTTACCAGCGACTGAGAATCACCGCAGACAGAAGCAGATTACAACAATTAATCAAGATCTGGAGAAAGCTCGAACTTGGGGCGATAGAAATTTGGTCCAGTTCAATGCGGCAAAAACCCAAGCAGCCACGTTTACCAAGAAGGCCAATACGGCAGGCCCTAACATCATTTCATGGAATCCGTTGTTTCGTTTTCAAGGGGTCATCGTCAACTTTCTTTTTTTAAATACGACCTTAATATTTTTTATCGTTTTCAGATGATATTGGCGTTGTTAATATGAATATGAATTTTGATCTTTTTTTATTATTTTTCCTTAAATTTGTTTTATATTAGCCATTATTTTTAATAAAAATAAAAAATGGTAAAATTAGTTACGCAGGTTTGTTTGTTCGTTTATAATGTTTATGTTTTACCCCAAAGCAAAAATAATTAAAACAATAAAAAGAACAACATATTCATATGTCAGCTGAAAAACGATAAAAAAAATTAACGTACGTAGATATTTAAAAAAACGAAAGTTGAAGATGACCCCTTGAGGACGAAACGTCGGATTCCACGTAACTGGATACCAATATTGGATAGAGCGGAAAAAGTGGCAACACAAAAGTGCAATTCAATTTGAAATCCGTTTTTAAATAAGCTCAGGAAAAAAAATAAAACGACTTCAATATTTCGGTTTTTCCGGAAATCTTCGGAATTTTAAAACTTTCTAAACGGCATATTGTTAGACACCTAAATGCGCAATTTTACCCTAATTTGACCGACACTGTATCTCTTACGGTTTCCGAGATCCCTATATACAAGGATGGTCAAAGGTCTGGAATAAAATTCCTCACAAAATTCCAAACGCCTATCATGAACGTCTTCCAATAGCTCTTAAACAAGGCATACCTTATACGGATGATATTTCAATATCATTTGCTGATTCGATGGTGCCCACGGTCTCGCAGGAGAGTTTTCTTGCAAATTCCACAAACAAGAGCCGGTTGATATTTATGCTTAAGAAGTTGAATGAAGCAAACATTTGAGTCACAGCTAGCAGTGGAGGATGCTGATATCCTAATAATCACAACAGTACTTAAGTATCAAATGGATACGTCACAGTGGTGGGGAAAGATATCGACCTTTTGGTGATTTTGATTGACTTGTGTAGTCCTGATTTAAAAAATGTCTCTTTCATGAAGTCAAGAAAAGGAAAGGTGTCTCAAACCATCTAGGATCCTCACCTATCCGATAAACCCCTATCAGACCATATATTCTCCCTGCACGCGATGAGTGGTTGTGACACCACTTCCGCTCTATTTAATCTGGGGAAATTTAAATTTTTCAAAGTCCTGCAAAAGAACAATGACTTGGTACCAGTTATTGAGGCTTTCAAAGATTCTCGAGCTCACCAAGACGAGATTATCCACGCAGGCAACATGTTTCTCATGGCTTTATATGGGAAAGGCCGAGAGACTAGTTTACACGATTTGAGATACAGGCATTATATATCATCATCTTTCAAAAGCAAACCCAACATTGCCGCACCACCTTCCACTGAGGCTGCTGCACGAGAACATTCACTGAGAGTTTTTCAGGTGCAGCAGTGGACAAACCATATTCAATGAACAACAAAGAGACCCGAATGAGTGGGGGTGGAAAAAAACAAAGAGTGGTCTTGTGCCCGTTGCACCCACGTCCAAACCAGCACCGGACTCAATACTTCAATGCTGCTTTGGAAGAACTCGATCCTCTGCCAGGACGTTCCGCCATCGAGGAGCCTCAGCCAGTACCTTAACCTTCCGCCCTCGAAGAGCCTCAGCCAGGATCTTCTAATAGAAAACAGCTCAAATAATATGATAATATAATAATAAATTGAATAAGATAATGTTATTTGATAATAAATTAGAGTCTTGCAGATATAAAGTGGGTTTTTGTGGAAGTAGATAAAAAAGCCACTTCTCAACTAGCGCTTCAGCCCGAACGGTTCGTCGGAGAAAAAACTATAAACATTGAAATTTAAAGGAAATTTTATGTACTTTCATTTTGAATAGAAGTTATTTTCAAAAAAAAAATGGATGGTTTTTGAGTTATAAGCAGATGACTGCCAAGCCTACCATTTTTTACCTTTTTGCATTTTTTTCAATGTTGCGTCACGAAAATGTGTTAGCAAACCTCAGATTCATGTTCAGCAGCCCAGAAGCATAAAGAATGGAGAAAATCAAAACTACCCCAAAACGTCCCTACCAAAAATGATATTTTACTGCAGTATTTTTCCAGATTTTTATGTTAATTACTGGAAATCGAGAAGTCAAGTTTTCGTTGAACCAGTGCAATGGTTCAAAAAATGAAAGGTCATGCTTCCGACTGCAGTCACTTATAAGCTTCGCCGTGCTTGTAGTTTCAAAATGTATATTGAATAATTTTAGTTAACTATTTATATGAACACTTATTCTAATAGACATTAATACTAAACTGTACTATTTTTACTTTCAGCATACAACGCTAGTCAAACAGGGGAAAACTATGTCACCTGTGACTTCGACAAGCCCCCGGGTGAAGGTAAAGTCTGTGTAACTGATATATCAAAACTAGGCAACTGTAACGAAGGGCGTGCTTATGGCTACAACAGCTCATCGCCTTGTGTATTTTTAAAGCTGAATCGGGTAAGAGGGACTCGGGTAACCCCCGAGCGACAATGTTCTCATTATATCTTGCAATAGTTTGTATTCCCGTTCGCAGATCTTCGGCTGGGAACCTGAGTATTACACAAGCGCACTGCCGGACATGCCTGATGATCTGAAACTTCATATTGAAAACGTAAGTATAGTATACTATTTAATTACATTTGTAAACTAAAATTATTTTTTTTTGCTTTGCTGTTCTGCCAACATGCATGTATTTTTTGATCAATTTGATTTACTGTTCAGTTCCATATTTGAATAATTAAAAAAAAATAATAGTGTTGGGTGACTTTAACAACCGTTTTTATGAATTATCTAAAGAAAGCTTTCAGGATATTGTGGATAGATTTTGTTTGTACGTAATGATCACCCAGAGTACAAGAATTTCACAACATTCTGCCTCTTGTATTTATAATATACTAACTAATTTAAATGAAAATTATTATAGCACTGCGGTAGTGGATCCTTCAATATCGGATCATTTTGGTAAGCGTATTATTTTGAACAGAAATTGTAAAGTTGAACGAAGGACGATAAGTGTTAGAACTGTTATATTAAAAATTATCTTAAAAACTTCTTGGAATGAATTTCACAGAGCCTATTGACATCAATTTTATGGCCAGCTTTTTATTGAACAATCTGAAAAAAATTCTATTCTGCAATTGCCAAATGAAATCTCTTGCTCAAAATAAAAACATAATACCTACATTGGTTCAGCGAAGAACTGAAATTGATGCAAAATAGAATGAATGCGGCAGAACCGATGTCAGGTTTCTCTTAAGAACCCAATCATTAAATCACTTTTAAAGAAATGCGGAAAGAATATAAAAAAGCTATCGAGACCACTGCATATCACGATAATTATTATAACGTCCCGTAAGAACAAACAAAAAAATATAAATTAACATGAAATCTTCTCAACTCGACCAACTACCAGTGAAAATGAAAGACCGGCTAACTTTTGAAAAATAATAAATTAGTTTGAGAGAAACTCTAAGAACACTTTTAGCAAATAGGATGGAGTGTGGGAATACCGGTCCCTTAAGAGAAATCTTGAATATCTAAGATGTTTTATGATTTAAAGCGAATATGGGAGGTTTAAAGTAAAGATAGGACATTAGGGAACAGAATATATATTTATTAGAAAGTAACAAAGTAGTTTAAAAAAAATACAGAATTCTAAAAAAATACATGAGTGGCCGGTATTACCAATGTCTTTGGTATTACCCGCAGTTTGGGGGTATTATCAGCCGAGGGCTGCAGTTACCCAGAATTAGATGTATTCGCAGTAATCGCACACATAAACTTTCTTTTTTCTCCACTGGCACATTCAGCCCATCCACATCACAGTTATTGTAGGTTACCTTAGTGTTCTGCCTAAGCTTTGGTTTCTATTGTATTGTATTGGTCTTTTTTCTCACTAAAACGCTGGCGTCATCAAAGCTATCAAAAACCTGTTTTTTCGCCCTTTTTATTGTCTGTTCTATGCTCTGTAGTCTTATTTGTTTTGAAACTTCTTTTTCTTCTAAAATGTCCGTCATAGGAGTGAAGGTAAATATTTGAGAGTGTTGCTTTTTCCACCTTTTTCGTTATTTATTCCCGAATATCCTGGAACTGGCAGTATTTCTTCAAATGATAAGTTCTGCCTTATTTCATCTTGGTTTGTGTCTACCTTTCATTCTTATACCCTTTTCGCTTTCATGTCTTCTTATTTTCCATTTGTACGTCTCTAGTTTGTAGGCTGCAAATTTTCAACAGGGGCAAAATCTTCTGCGCTAAAAACGTCAGGGTTAACAGGGAATATTCCGATCGCCTCAAAATCTTTAGTGGCTCTTTCGATAGTTGCAACTCTTCCAAACGCTCTGTTGAACAAATCTGCAACGATATTGGGCGTAATTTTTTTCCTGGGTGATTTCTCATAAATTTGTCACATTCTGCTTTCAAAGGATCATAAAACGTAACGTTAAGAGGTTGAGCTTTGTGAGATGTATGTGGAGGAATCGTCAGAATAATAATTCCCCTCTCTTTTCAGAACACATTTAACGTGCAGTGACGCAGTGACTGGAGTGGTTATCTACTAATAACAAAACTGGATCTTCTTTTGAAATTTTAACACAATTTTCAAAGTGCTTTAACCAAGCAATGAATAAATCTTCGGTTATCCATCCGTTATCTGAGCAATGATAAATAGCGCCTGGAGGTCCGTTTTTCTTGAAACGATCGGCCATTCTTTTTCTAGCATAAATGAACATCGGAGGAACGTAAATTCCAGAGGCGCTAAATGAACACATAACAGTAGTGGTTTAGGGTCTTCTCTCAACTAGTACCAACTATTTTTTTAATCTTTTTAGCGTAGATTTTGTTTGGACGTTGCACTGTCGTAATGCAAGTTTCACTCTTACTGGAGAAAGTTTATATTTGCCCATTAGAGCATTCAGGTTTGCAAAAAATATTCCAAGTTCTTCTTTGTTGAAAGCCGTCACACGATTTACGCTGGTTGATTCCGGTTGAGATACAGGGTGGTAAAATTTTCAGAAAAAAATCTATTTTGTATAATAACTGTCATACTATATGGTCGATACAATCAAATTAATTTTATTAATTGCTTTAAGCCATAAAGGTATAGGTGGCTAATTAGCTGTATAATTAACCACAAGTAAAGTAGTGGACTGTATTAAGATAGGGGGGGTGGGGGTTTTACACAATGACATCGATATGAATTGAAACCAGGTACCAGGTAGGTATGTTAACGTACTAATTTCACGCATTCATTCATTCATTCACCTAGAAAATAAATATACAAAAGGTTTCTTAATTATTAACATATGCTAAAAAGTCTTGATTTGTTAATTAAAAATGAAACTTTTGTCTTTAAATTTCCAACTTTCCTTTCACTCTACAAAATACCTTGATATTATATTTTCTCTCCTGTTGTCGTACCCATTAGACTTCACACATTGGATTCATGTATTTGCTTTGCTGGGATTGCAATGGCTTGCCTTTAATGCCAGTTTGCAGGCGCCATTTTACTGATTTTCTTCAACTACAAGGGAAAAAAGACGCTACATCGTTTCTGGCTTTGAGGAATTGGGTTAAACTGCCCAAAAGAGGTCTTTGTCCAATCTTGGACAAAGATAACTGAGGTGCACTAGATATTCTCTAATATCTGTGCATACAAAAGGAGAAATTGCCTAAAAGGGTGTGACCTTTTGGCGCGAAGACGAACACCAGCAATTTTCGCTGCGAGAGAGAAAGTTGAAACTGCACTTTTAGAGGCTAGAGAGCGGTGACTGGACCGATCTAGGACGCGAAAATAACTAACAAAATGCGAGATGGTTGCTCATTAGTGATGTGCTACAACAACGTCCCAAAACTTCGGCATTGTTGGTCATCTCCTCCATCTTTGGGAAACAAAATGATATATTCAACCATATCTAGAAACAGGTGTTTATGTCTTCTGTCCACACTTTATTTCTGCAGTCATAAAAAGCCAGAGGGCTCTAATAAAATATACTACGTACAGGAGCTTTTATCTTGTTTCAAGCATACTTTTCAGAAGTACCGGTCTGGTAGTACGTACCAAAGCATTGATGGGAGCATGGTGGGGTTCAAGGGTAAGTCATCCTTATGCCACAAAAACCGGTAAGGGGATGTATAAAATTATGGTGCAGATGCGATGCTAAAACGCGATATACATATGCTACAATGCTACAAATGTATACTCCGGCAAGGATGACGCGGAATGAAGCGATAGTAAAAAAACTATGTGAAACTATAAAAATTCCAAACGTAATTCTTGCATTTGATCGATTTTTTCTTCGGTACATTTGATGGAGTCCCATTCTAACCAGAAAGGACAAGCCAAAAAAATTTATGGAAAAAAGAAAAAATAATAGGGGTGAATGCGAATTCTTGACTAATCAGTCAAGCTCTATCGCAATCAAATAGCACGATACCAAACAGTTTATTCTGTTCAGTAACTGTCACGGTCCGAACGTAACGAGTTTTTTTATGACAGTGGCACATACACTAAAGGGAGATCCTATGGTACTCGACGACCAGTGTGTGCGCGAAAATGTTGATTGACACGGTTCTTGAATAGTTGTAGGATGTAATTAGTGGGAAACAGATATCCTGGGAGTGAGTTTCACAGTAATGAAGTGCGACAGACAAAGGAGTCCTTGTAAAGCGAAGTTCGAGGTATTCCTTGTGAAGCGACGTTCCAGGTGCTTCCAGTTGTACAACGAATGGGTTCGCTCTTGCCGTCTGTCGCGACTGTCGGACAGGTGTTGTTGGAGCCGGGATGATGCGGACAAATCCTGAGAACATCTACTGTGAAAATATCTTTGAAACAGGGATATCTCGGGCACATGTCTGCGGTGTTCCAGACTATCCAGATCCCGGGTCAACTCCGAGTCGCCGACGAGACGCACAGCTCTCTTCTGAATGGAATCCAGTAGCAGCAGCAGCAGAATGTGCTTACCCCAGATGTGTAAGCAATATTCTTATTTACGCTTTGTAGAGCAAGAGCAGCTGTTGCGGTGTATACAATTTTTGTTGCGAAATAGCACACCAAGCTTCTGCGAGGCTGAATTTACGATGTTAGCAACGTGGTCATGCCAGGACATATTGCTGTTGACAGAGACATCCAGTAGTCCGATTGACGAGGATGAAGAAATGATCGATCCTGCCATAATGATATCAGGGCCCGCTGTATTAGCTTTCTTGGCAAACGTGACTGCTTCGAACTTCGAACCTTCTCCAGATCTTGATTAATTGCTAGTGCAATTTAATTAAATTTCTGTCAAATCCACTTAATCAATAATTGAAAGCCTTTACAACTAATAATGATAATAAATATTTATGTTT
>MU186951.1:100272-114442 GCA_016904865.1 Pissodes strobi
TCGTAATAAAAGTTTTTTATTCATAGATACACACATTGATACTTACAGTGACAAAATATTATTTGCGATTATAAAAAAAAATTAATAACACAATTAATAATTCAACAATACCATTGATACATTCAGATAATAGCAACTTGCACAATTCGTAAATTAACAAACTATTCTTTGCAGTTATAAAAACAATTTATAACTAAATGTTTTTCAAAATTTTCCAAAAGAAAATTGTGTCTTTTATCTGTAAACATATGTTTAAAAATGGAAAAACTTCGCTCAACATCTACAGAAGTTATCGGACAGTATTTTAGTTTTGGAATTAAGTGTGTGTTCTAATTTATACAAATCCAGTTCTCTTTCGCGAAATTAGTGAAATTGCCTATTAAAACTTCTGAAATATTTTTTAGGATTTGGAAGCCTGTGTCATTTTCAATTACTGACATAATTTTTTTTATACCCGCAGCCCCAACAGTACCTGAAACTTTTTTGTAATGTACCTCAAATTGATTTATTAATCAACATACCTTTACGTACAGTTGACTCGTCCGGTATGTTAAATTTACAATCTTTTGTCAAAAATGAACGTAAATTGGGGTTGCTCAGTTTTTTTAAGTGGTATATTTGCTCCAATGAATGCCTTACATAAGTCCTCATTGAACTGGGCTTGTTCGCTGTTTCTTGGTTTTTCTTGAAGACAATGTTGTATTGTTTGCTGGGAGGGTTCCCCTCGTTGCAATTTTCGCACGTTTGAGCTGGTGTTTTGCTGATTTGACATGCTGATCCACAATCAATTTTTTATCTGTATGAATCTGTAAAATCCAAAAAAGCAATAATTAATTTGGGTTTACATTCGTTAAAAAATCGAATTTTAAAAAATATTTCCTACTTCTACCAAATAAAATATTTGAGTAGAAAACTTTTTGTAAATACATTAAAATTGTTAACATTAGCTACCAATAATTTGCTTGAATAAGTAATTTATAAAAGCAGCAATCTCCTTATACCAAAAAACATAATATATCTTTCTTTTTTTACTATAAAATAATTGAGTAGAAAATTTTTATAAATACTTTAAAATTGTTAACATTAACTACCAATAATGTGCTTGAATACGTAATTTATAAAAACCAAAATTTCCTATTATACCAGAAAACATATATCTTTCTTTGTTTACTATAGACTGGAAAAAAATAAATGTGAAAATATGGTTTATACTCACAGTTTTCGAACAATCTGTACAAAACAAATTGGTGCCATCCCAAGTGAACTCCCGATAACTCTTTATCCACGACATATGGAAATTAGTTTTCGGCATTTTGACAAACACTGGACAGACAGACACAGACACAATTCACTTTACAAAACGAGGTACACAAGAACGTTTCAAGTAGATGATATCAAAGATATTAAAAATTGTCACCTCTTTGAACTATCGGAATCTGTTTGCAATATTAATTGCTTTTACTGGGAATACCCCATAGTGTGGGTTTATCCTGGGTAATTATATGAAGTAGTAAAGTACCCCATTACATTATAATGTAATAAAATAAACTAATAAACAGGTGCCGTGCAATAAACAAGCAATCGAAAAGGGACGGACAGGGTCTTTATTTGGCCATAAAATGCAATAAATGCTCTGTTATTGGAATGTTTTGTACAAAACAGACAAAAAATGCAAAAAATGCATTTTGCATTCTCTCCGCTCTTTAATTATCAATATAGGTGCATACCTCAATTTAATCAATATACTTACATTTGTTTCGAATTCAGCGAGTTATTCTTCACCATCTGAGCGACGCAACCTGAAAGAGCAAAGAGGATCACCGCAAGCAAATATTCTCTGCGATACGTGATGGGAAGCGTCCCAATAATTCTCTTTGACACGTGATGGAGATAGCCGGGCTACAGGACAATTAAAAGAGTTAAAGCAAGCAATTGTAGACCCAAATAACACAGACATAGACGAAGAGCAAAAAAAAATTAGACTTCAAACTGACACCTTATATAAAGTAAAAGGGATTGAAAATAAATAATGTGGCAGATACAAAGAATAAAGAAGGGCAGATACATGCACCTATAGGCTGTCATTTAGGAATTTACAAAACGCTAGGGAAAATAAAAGACATATTTTTTTGAACAGCAATGAGCAAGGACATAGAAAAATACATTTAAGGATTCCCCCACTGCCAAGCAAAAAAATGACAACCTGATAGGAAAACACCGGGTTTTTTACAACCCATAAAAGTGGGAAATATTATGAATAAAATTGACCTTCTAGGACCATTTAGGTGAAGTACACAGGGAAAAAACTATGATTCGGGTAGTCACAGACTGACATTATAACTAAGCGGTCGACCGTCTGATCGATCAGGTTGTCAAGATTCCACATTTCCTCCTCCTGTTTAAGTTCTCTGGTATCACTTCCTTGATGGCTTGTTCAAATAGTAGCTTAACGTCTTTCATTCTAAATGTCGTGTTTTGTCTTGCTACAAATCCCATTACTTACGCCCATATAAGTTATATAGGATTTAGTTCGCAATGATATGGCGGTAAGCACAGCACAGTTACATTATATTTTTCTGCTATATCTTCCAGGGCATATTTTAAATTTAAATTTGCTATGGTTAGTAGTTTTTTTTTATCAAATGGGGTTCAAACTCAATACCTTTGTTAGTTAGCCAGTCGATAATTTCTTGTTTTCTCCAAGATGAACTTGGTGTCTTCTCTATGCGCCGTGAATGATAGCTTGCGTTATCCATAACCATCACCGAATCAGCCGGGACAAGTTTTATCATTTCACCAATACGAATTCATGTCCTCATGATAATCTCCCATCCCGTCCGGTACGACTGAAAGGTTAGCAAACCTTCTTTTAAAAATTCCTCTTCGCTTCCAGTGTGTGCAATAATTATTAGTCTCTTCCCTTTTCCTGAAGGCAATTTAATACCCGTTGACAGGCCTTCCATGAGAGCTTGGCGGGCACTGGTTACATTTTTGTCTTGCCAAATTTTTTGAACTATATAACCTTCATTAATCCACGTTTCATCAAAATAATTTTGTTTTTGCTCTCTGCGGTATAGCTTTATACTTATCAAGTATTTTCGTTGCCAGCAAACAATTTCATCGCTTTCTAGTAAAAGTGATTTTCGGTTATGCTTTTCCCAGGCAAAATCCATATTTTGTAAAGTTGTCCATAAAAATTTTCTAGTCATCAAAGGAATTAATACTGTCATCTTGGCCAAGCTCCATCGAAATGTTAACTAGGGTGGTTATTTCCTTTTTAAAATAAAAATAGTGAACTTTTCTTCGAATTACATATTTGGTGTCTTCATCAAGGACTTTTGCTGGTCTTCCTAGAATTTTCTTGGGAGGTTCCACTTGACCTGCTACCTTTCTCTCCCGCTATAATTTGAAAACGGTTGACTTTTCAATTCCAGTCATTCGGGATCATCGTTCAACAATTTCTTGTATCTACAGTAAAACTAGTGTAATTGTGTTTTATGCAATCGTGTAAATTTAAAATAATAACTTTTTCACTCACTGATAGTAGATAATTATTAGAACATCTTTTCGTTGGAGTGAATGCCGCCATTTTATTAATATTCTTATAATGCTATTAGTATTATAGTGTAAAGCGTAACAGCAGATACTAACATGTTTAAAAACCATTAAATATATTTATAATTTGTGTCTTTATTACCTGCCTTCATAGGTACCTATGCAAAAGGACCACAGAAATTTAAAAGCATCATAAATGTAATCTATAGGGTAATAAAACCCTATGCATGAATACAGGGGTAAAAAGTTTACTTACGCCTATGGACCACCACGAAAGTCAGCCAAACTGGACGGAATTCCCCATTTTATTACTCTATACATTTCTAAAACAGACTATATTAAGTATCCAAATTCCTTATAATATATGTCTAGATGGAGAGGTCAGGGACAAAGATCTAAAGGGAAAAGGGACTGGAAAAGAGTACAGTGACAATAAAAAAAAGGCATAAGAAAGCGATATACAAGTCGGAGATAAAGTGCTTGTGAAAAGCATAATAAAAGAAATCAGTTTTAATCATCTCCTGATGATGCTAACATGGTTAGCGAAACGCGCGTCGAGTGCAATAATTCTGTTTCGGTACTGTGGATAAAACTCCGTTTTAGTGCATGTTGCCGAAGGTTCCAAACCCCAACATAGAAAAGAAATCAAGACAACCCCAACATTTAACCCAACAGCAAATAAAAATGTTCTAAGCAGAGATAACCAAACTAGCCAACACTATGCATTTAAAAAAGTTGACAACCAATGGAGAATCCCAAACACAAAGAGTAACCTCAATAATTTTGATAATGACCTTTCGGAAAATTAATAGCTTTGTTATACTACATATATTGTGTAATATAGTAACAATAATTCTCAAATATTACATATTCATATACTTTAATTTATTATAGATATTATGTTTACTAATTTATATTTGTCATAATCATAGTATCAAAAAAAAATAATATTTTTATTTTTTTTAAAGGAAATCGTTGTAAATACGTAAACGGTTAATCACCCACAAATACTATCTCGATAATAAACAATTCTTCCAAATATGCTATTCTAAAAATGGCTTGTTAATGGTTTATCGTAAACGAGTTTCTTTCTTAAGTACAAATATTGACATATTTCAATTGAACTAAATAGTTGTTCAGCGATATATTATTGTATATTATGTTTAGTAACGCTCTGAGCTATCGAATGTTTAAAGCATAATAGTTAGTTCTTATCTCACTATTGATTATTTCGCATATTTGTGGCAATTGATAAGAAAATACCTTTAAAAAGTTAATCTATTTGAGATAAATATTAATAATTTTCTTATTTTTTATTTAATTGCCTTCCCTATCAAGATAAATAAATTGCATATTAATAATATGATTAAGTATATTATCTTATACAACACTTCTGTTACATTTGCTAAATGAATATAATACTACGTATAATATGAAATGAGCAGTTTAATTATATCTATTAAGACACGACCTGAGCCATAAGCGCAGAGCCGCGCCAAGTGGGGGTGCAATGGATGCCGCGGCACTCGGGCGCCCCCGATAGAGGGTGCGCAAAAATCCGTGAAACCAAAACTACTAGGGAGTCAAACAAAAATTAATTATCTTGTTCACTTACGACTTTATTACTTTTAGTTAAAATCTTAAAAAGGCACCGAGTTCTTTTCGCTTCCTGTCCATACTGTCCAGTCCATCCTAGTGGGCTAGTCCTCCTCTATATAATCCCGCCCTCCTCTATTGTTTAAAATCCTCAACGTGCACAGCGCCTGCGTGATTTGCGCGGACAAGCACACGACAAATATGCGTGGGAGAAACACTGGCATTCAGAAGAAAGTGTTAAAAGTTAAAAACCGAGCATTTTTTGTGCCTTGCTCAGCACATAACCTGATAACCTAGTAGCATAGCCGAATTCGGCTATGCTAGTAGTAAATGATGCAGCTAACATTTCACATGACACAGGACACAGTAAACTTTTTGATCTGGTTCAGGAATTGTATGTTTTTTTTGCTACTTCAACAAAAATCGGATGAAACAAAATCCACTAAAACCCTTAAGTGCTACACGCTGCTGGTCGAATAGAATCGATGCTACTAAACCACTGCGCTATCAGTTAAGCACAATTTTTGACGTTTTTGTTGAATTTCCGAGGAACCTTCATGCGATATGTAGCAAAGCAAATTCACTGGCCCTAAAAATTAAAAGTTATAAATTTTTGTGTTCTTTAGTTATTGGCATAACATTTTATTTAAGGTAAACGTACTAAGCAAAATGATGCAAAGCTCTACAATAAATATTTAAAAATGTCTAGATTACTTAAGTATTTATAGTTTTTTCATGATCTACGTTTAGATGAACGGTTTTTTAATTATATGGTCGTTGATACTAATATACTTGCCTAAGAGATAACTGCAGATGCAGGTTTTCCTCTACAGTAAACTTTGCGTTCTCGAAAGAAAAAAATTTTGGATTGCCAGCAAATCAATGATGTAGTTTTAGACCCAAAATAGTTATTTTTGTTACAAGTACATAAAATAAAGTTTTTCAGGACGAATCATTGCTGGAATAGCAGATGAGTCCTGAAATAGTTATTTTTGTTACAAGTACCTGAAATGGAGTTTTTCAGGACGAACCATTGCTGTTTCCGGACGAGGCGTTAGCCGAGTCCGGAATAGCAGATGAGTCCTGAGAAGCTTCATTTAGGTACGTGTGACAAACACTATTTTTTGTCATACGCTCCCAAAATTTAATTTTTGTTTATACGCTTTTTGCAATTCTTCAGAACGCCTAAATTTGCAAATTTACCATAATTTTTGAAATCATAATGTACGACAAAGTTAGCTTAGAATTTGATATCGTAGCAACTATTTGACAATTTTGTCATGTCATTCGAAATTTGACATTTAGACATATTCAGGAATTTTGGAATAGTCCGTAAAAGTTGCCATGACGACTTTTAGGGACTAGGCCTAAAAAGAAGCATTTTACGGACTCAAATGAGTCCGTAAAATAGCTATTTTTGGGAGCGTATGACAAAAATAATTTTAAAATCAATTTTTATTTTGCTATTTTGGACCAAACCATTTCAACTCTGGAAAGTAGGTTTGAAGAACTTATTATGGGGCTTTTCTAATCCTAATACTATTGGCGTTGGATGCCAATTTATTACGTTCGATTCTAATATAAAACTACTTAGCAGATGGCGCTGAACGACGGTTTACAAACAAGTTAATATTTACCAAGAAGAATTGAACTGCGATCAGTTGTCTACCATGTAATCAGGACGTCACCAGTCCTCGTAATGGCTCAGGCAATACCGTCTGCAATCGAACACCAGGCTCAGCTCGTCTCAGGGAGGGTTGGTTCTAACTATCTTTTCCCCATATCAAGTTCCGTAATAAGGAATTGAATCAAAATAAGTAATAGTCCAAGTCGGGGTTGGACGCCACCAAGTTTACTTTTGTTGGCAAGCCCTATCGATGTTAAACGGACACAGAAAAAAAAACATGGAAATAAAAAGAAACTAAGTTCAAATTCTAATGTCGAAACACGTAAACAGTTACCTGTCGAAGACTACGCTATCTGCTTGGTCACCATTCAAAATCTACATACTCACATATACCCTAAATAATACCAAGCATTTGAGGCCAATACTTTATTTTGAATAGTAAAATATAGCAAGCTCCTCTAGCCTATTAAGTACTTTCCCTGGATAGAAAGTAGCCAGCTACCCCGTAGTGAAATTTCGAATTGACCCGGTCTACTGATTGACTAGACACACCCCCTAGTCAACCTTGACAGTTTGATGTCAAATATTTGAAGGTATCAAATGAAAGGTTATAAAATTTTGAAAGTTCACTTCTTCGAAACGCTTTGCTGCAACCTAGACAGTGATAGAAATACCAAATTTATCACATAGACTATACTAAGTTAATTTAACTAGATTAGTATAGCCTTACCAAAAACCAAGTTGCAAGTTTCAACAAGAGAACGTATTCCTCAAAAAGGAAACAATGTTATGTTCGATTGTCAAAGCCAAAATTAAAGTAAAAGATATTAAAATGGATTAACTTCCTCGGATATAAAATGTACTAGAGATAGTCCATAAATCTAGCACCCGTAAGAAATAAATAATGTTTCTAAGCTAGCGTAGCAACACTTCACAAAAGGGTATTTAAATATGTATAATTCAGTATATTATGCTGTATGCTATTACTTACTAAAGAAATTAATCAACCGTTTTCGAAAAATGATCGAGTACTAGATTCTGTGTAAAATTTAAAAGTATATGCAAAGTATTAAATATTCCTGGCACAATAGTACTGTCCAAGTGTAGTAATATAAATATAAGATTAGACTTATCTCGTGTAACAGCGTTAGACTCCCGAGGCTATATCCGAAAATTAGCCATCATTATTCTCTGTATGTCAAAACAGTGCTGATTAACCAGATTCCGGGTAAAATTGGCTCTTCCTGATCTACAGGGGAAGAGTCATAGAACCCCGCAACAAAGCGCTACCGGAACTCCACCGTAGAATACAGCTACTAAAACCATTTCCAAAAACTAGCTCCAAAAATCAGCTTCAAAAAAAACCAGTTCCAAAAACCCTAAAAGCGTAAATTAAATCATAACAACATAACACGAAATTCACAAAAATGCTAAACTCGGCCCCAAACTTGAAATCACTTACCCAACTAGGGGTTTACCAAAACTTCCTGGGTATCTTGAGAAGGAAAACGGTCTATATCGCCATTACGGCAGTTGCTAAGACTTAATTCCCACGCAACTGACCTTTCCTCTGGAGCCCTAATCGACTTCCAGTATGCTTCATGTACAAAACACGGACACTCCTCGAGGACTACCTCTCTACTCAAGGGAACTTCTTTGGCTAGTGATTAAACAAAAGCCTTCCAAAATCAATAACAACAGTTTTTCTTCTGTTTCCTCTCCTGCTGGATCAAAATACCGGAAACAAATCTGTAGACACGTCAATGACTATCAGCTGACATTCAACTAAAAATCCTCATATGTCAATCAAAATACTACCTGTCAGAAACCCTAGACAGGTACGAACTTATCGAGAAAAGACAATAGAGATGGTCGACCAAGTCGATATTCCTCCCAAAAATAACCTTTATAAATAAGAGAATTTTCACCTGTAACAAACTTCAAGGGTACAATGATATTTTTTTGTTTCTTACATAATTTGCAATACCTAATTATCAGAGGAGAGTTAAACAAATGCTTGCAATGATCTGTATATTAAGCTAGAAGATTTATCTCGAAATGAATCTGACATTAATGGGGTCGAGCTATTCAACGAAATTAAATTTTTTAAGCTTCATTCTGTCTCAAAGCCGTTAAACGAGCCGCATTCTTTATTACAATTTATTTAGTATCAAGTTATTCCAACATGGCTATTGCTTTAAGGGATATGCCAACGTTACCATATTCTGTTGCATCTGGTGGAAGATCTGTTCAAAGCTAAAGTTTATAAAAATCTATTTACGGACCACCATGGTACAACAGAGACTGGATAACTTATGTTTAATTTGGATAGAACATGAGCTACTGGATGAATTAAACTTGCATGAACTTATATCTGATTTTGCAGCCATTAAAGCTAGAAAAATTTATTTGTTTAATAGGTACAGGGTTATTCATTATAAATGGACACCCCCATAACTTTGTTATTTTTAAAAATAGGGAGACATTTTCAATTACCAGGGAGTCCCACCAAGCCTACAGAAACTTAAAAGTAGATCCCTTAGTTGAAATATCTCTCCAGCTTGGTCTTGGTTGACGTTCTTCTGTAGCTTTTAGTAGTACTGCTATTTCACTATCCTCAAGCTGATATTTCTTTAGTTGATCTGTGGTCCACTGCTGATCAACTTTAAACTTGGTTTGTTTAATGGGAGTGATTCTTTTTCGTTGGCCTATTATTTGGCAATGTTTATAATTATCCTCGCATGACCTTCTGGATAAAGCATCTGTATTGATATTCCATCTTCCTTCCCTGTACTTAGCCTTAAAGTTATATTGTTTTAACCCTTCCTGACTTGACTTTGAACTGCCAGCCTCTCTGGATGGAGATGTAGACCGCAGATGTACTAGACAGTCTCCCTTGAAATGCCCAGTCCTGCCACATAAATAGCACTGATTTGAAATAATTCGGTTAGGTGCCTATGTTCTAGTGGCTCCCGCAATCTTTGTACTTGACAGTCTCTTTTCAAATGCCCAGTCCTGCCACATATGTAGCACCGATTTGAAACATGTCTGTTACGTGGTCTAACTTCTAGTGGCTCCCGGAATATCTCCGTGGCCTGAAGAACTTCTGTTAATTTCTTCAAAATTTCGCCCATATCAGTTAATTCACAATTGTTCACCGCCTTTTCTTCCTGGATGGATACGGCTCTAATTTTTGGCTTAGAGATGTTACAGGCCTCCTCGATTTCTAGGGCTCTACCCAAAGTTTCACTGCTATCAAATTTGGCTAGACGTAGGATTTTCTGAATTTCTAGATCTCTGATACCATCCACGAAATATTGGGCAGCAATTTCCTCTTGAAATTCTTCTGTTGCTACCGGGTAGGCTTATTGAATGAGACGTCTAACGTCTGCCTCAAACTCTTGCAGGTTTTCACCAGACTTCTGATGTCGGGACTTTACTTGTGCCTGATACAGTTGTCTCCTATGTTGGTCTCCAAATCGTCTCTCCAAGGCAGCTACAAGTATGTCATATTTCCCCTGTTGGCTCATCGGAATAGTCTGTAGCCGTTCCAGGGCAGATCCACGAAGCGCTACCACTAGTGACGTAGCTATTTCTTCGTTATTCCAACAGTTGGCAACAGCAGCGGCTTTAAATTGCATTCTGTCCATTGTCCAGGATGTTTCACCGTCATACGTTGGAGGTTTGATATTATGTCCTGTGGCGGATACCCTCTCGGTGGATCCTTGATTTTTTACGTTGGTAACTTCTGCTTCTAGATACTTAATTTCTTTCTGTACATCTCCTACTTCTTTTTGTATATTCGCAACATCTTTTTGTACAGTTTGTATATTATTTACTTTTTTACAAATTTCTAATTTTGCCCGTCCAATATTTTTTGTAATTGTCCTTGCATACATTCAGCATATATTTCTGAGGCTGGTTCTGTTCTGCTTGCCTTTTATCTTTATGGTCTTGTAAAATTTTCTAAAGCCGGTCCTGTTCAGCTTGCCTTCTACGTTCATCATCCTCTCGTTCCGTTTGCCTTTTATTTTCTTGATCTTGTAAAATTTTCTGAAGCCTGTCCTGTTCTGCTTGTCTTTTACCTTCCTAGTCTTGCAAAATTTCCTGAAGCCGGTCGTCCTGTTCTGTGTGCATTTTATCTTCTTGGTCTTGTAAAATTTTCTGAAGCCAGTCCTGTTCTGCTTGCCTTTTGCGTTCATCTTCCCGCTCCGCTTGCCTCTCAGCATTTAGATTTTCCATGTAATCGGCCAACATTTTTTATTTGGCCAATTTCTGCCGTTTGTTGCTTTGTATTGACCATAGAATATTATAAAATGTTCTCAGAATCCACCAGTCCTCCATCCTCGAAGAACACTTATCAAGTCCCGTTTCTTCACAATCCCACTTCTGACACCAAATGTTACGTTTTTCCCGTGGGTTCTGAACGAAATTACAAATTTTACTATTTTAAACTAATACTCTCGTTATTCTCTACTACTCTATACAATTGAAGACACTAAGCTACTCTTATAACTTTACAACTAATTGCTCCTTACAATTCAACAATCAATGATTAACTAACTTAACACGCTTTCTGCCTGCTATTTATATGCAAACTAAAGTAAATTACGAATACTCCCGAAGAAGCGAGGCCACTCTATACGATTCTCGACCAGGACATCAAAAGAATTCCACAGTTCCTGAACCTTCGCGGCCGGCGATAACTCATACATAGACGCGACAAGGCTACTTCTATAGGGTAGCACAAAAACATTCGGATGGTTGCTAGCTGTGACAGTATTATAAATTATCCTAAGGGTTGAAATTACACGTGTTTTCTCAAATTGAATTTTTTCTCATAAAGGTATTGGCAAGCGTGTGAGACTCTTGCCAATACCTCTATGCATGGAAAGAGAAATGCACTAACACTTTCAGAGTTCGGACATATTTGTTAATAAGGGATAAAGGAAGATCCTAACGCCGCATCTTATAGCGGTGTACGATGCGTGGGGATTGACCGATATTGCCATTGACAAATTGAGAAGTCTGAAAGGGTCAGGGGGGGCTCAATTTTAATGATATTGGTGTTTTCACGTTTCAAGATATTTGAGCTAGATTCTAAAAATAAATAAACAGCAAACATGAATACTCGGGGAAAGGCTAAGATATCTGGGGAAAAAATCAATACATCTGGTGAATGTCAATGGGGACGATGCCTTCTGAAGGGTACCTTCATCATGAAGTCATCTGGTTAAGAAAAAAATAATAAATGGTATGGATTTCAGTGCCGCAGGCATGATCCAAGCTCCCGAAATTTTGCTTATTTAATTGCGTACAACTGAATATCCCGGGTGTATGATACGATAGTTGGTTGAATTTGAATTGTACGCCCTTGTATGATGCCCGAGTGAATGGGAATATACAGATGTACGTACACGCGAATAATAATTTATTGGTATTGAAGCGATAGGTTGTGGAGAGGGTAACGAGTTCAAATCGATGATTAATTTACAAATCCATGAATGTCCAACAGGAGTTGTTAGGAACTGTGCTCCTGGACCGTTGTCTTTCGGTTTGCCTTGGTGTTTAATTATAATGCTTTACTTGTTTCCCCTTAACATCTGGACTAATATAATATTATGACAAAAGTACAAGGCAATAATTATCAGATACAACGTACCACACCCACTCAAAATAAAAACAAAAAGAACATTGGGTAATTAAATATTCGCCAATAATATGTTAGCATTGAGACGTTAAGTTATACCGTTGATTGAAGTTCAATCAACGATTATACCTAAATTACAACTGGCGATGGCGTATTGTACGTGATAAGTGACAGGTAATCACATCCAATTACTCCGGACTAATATCTTAATAGGTGAACTGATTCGTGAATTAAAAATGGTGCATATGAAGTACTACGGTCCATAATTAAGTATATTTAGAGTTTATCAAAAGGACCTAACTTACCTATGTTCATATTGAGCCTTAAGGAAATTAAGGTGTTCTTTCTTCACTTGTTAACTTGAAGGTTTGTTTTTATGTTAACATGTGCTCGCTGATTCCGTTTTGTTTAATAAATGTATTAAATTAATTACTTGGTGTATTAATTGCTAAGATAAGAAAGGCAAAAAGAGGGGAGACATGAGTTCCCAATAAAGAATAAACACAAAAAAAAATTGCGCCCCCAACCTCTAAAGGGACTTGGGAGCTACTAAATAAACAACGTAAGTGGATGGGTCCAAAGGAGGTTTGTAGATGTTGTATGATCACGTGATCACGTGTCTGACTGCCGACTTACATAAGGTAATACATAGACTGGGGGTCAGTGGGTTTCAGTACCAAAAGCCAAAACAAGAAATTTTAGTAAATACCGCTTAGTAAAAAAAGGTAAATTTATTTTACCGATAATAATTCAGATTTTCATTGGTCGACATAAGAACATCACATAAGAAGATAAACGTTGAGGAACTTCTTATGTTATGTTATGCACACTACTTATGCTTCTATCTTCTATTCTGTTTTGTCGATACATAAATTGCCTGACTTAAATTTACATTTTTAACGTCTTAAATCGAGTACTATGATTTTTTTTTCAATTTATAAGTCCAGCTTTAATGATATATGATATTCTCGTAGGTATACATATCAAACTGACTGATATACGAATAATAAGAGTCATATCTCAAATACAGGCGAAGATCTATTAATAATGTGTTTTTCAGCAAAATGGCTAGATTATGCGCGATGCACGTCAAAACCCAAGAAACCATTTAGGATAAAAACTTTGTTGATATTGTCAGTTATACATAAAATCACTCCAATTACGCCGGCAAACAAAGAAGCGATGGACGGTTATTTCCATCCAATTAGTGTAACATAAAAATACTGACATACTAGACAAACAATTTTGTCAGCCGCCACGACGGACGCGAAGGTTTTCATCAATATAAGGGTGGAGCCTCGTCATTTTTATAAATAGTAAAACCGGCTGAAACTGCTTAAACCAATCCCTTTTGGATCTCGTTGGACAATTGAATCCCCTGGCACTCGTGTCTATTTAGAACGAGGTCAGAGCCGTCTCAAATTATAGTATAGTGCTTTATATTTTGCCCAATAAGTTCAACGAGGAATTTGGTATTTCAGAAAATAAACGTATTAGTGTCCAGTTTGTATATTTATTATGCCTGTATTATGTTATTTATTAAATACCGCTAATGCCTTGAATTATTTATTAATTTCAATTTTAGAGATATACTTACACGACTATATTATTATGTATTTGAGAAATTGGGGCACAAATGACAAATGCTATTTTTTGCCTAAGCATGATATTTTTTTTAACTGGCTTAAAAAAGTCGGAGGTTATCAATATTTATGTTTCTGTGCATATGCCCAGTTGCTGAT
>MU186951.1:114452-154879 GCA_016904865.1 Pissodes strobi
AAATTTCTCAATGTGGAGAGATATTGATCAAATAGGAGAACAAAACCGAAGTGTTATTAAAAGAAAAAGTGGTACCTATTTCATATGAAGAGTAATGGAAGAGAAAGTTGAAAACTTTTTGTCCCCAGTGAGCAGGACACAAAACTTAATTACTTTACTCCAATGGCAAATTGTCTTAGAATTTTTCATCAAGCCAATCTAACAACTTTAAGTATAGAAGTCTATGAAACATAGTCCAAGGTTTTGGCCGCCCTGGGCAAACCTTCTAAAACGGATCCCCCCCTCTCTAAAAATACCGACCACCTTTAAAAAATACATTTTCTTGGAAGCATTTAATTATAAACAAAAAAAGATAAATACAAATTTGGAGAAACTTAACAGGATGTGTTAGAAATATTTTTTTAATAAACTTAACAAAAGTAGAAAATAATTTTAGCTTTCTTTTTCGCAAAGGAGCATCATTATTTAAATTGCTTGGAATTTCATTTTCAATCGTTCTTGAGACACACAATTATTTTTAATTTCGAAAAGCTTCGCTGCCTGGAGCTACCAAAACTGGTAGAGGAAGTAAAATCCTTGGTGCTAATACAATATTGCGTAGATTTCCATCCAGATTGTTTGAATGGAAAAATCCTAAAATTTTTTATGGATTACTTATTTTTCATTTTCTTTCTCAATCAAGACACCGAAGAAAATCAGTTCATCTTGCAGTTCAAGACCATTTAAATATTTGCTCTCACCATCAGTTAAGTACAGCTTTAAATCAAGGCAGTGTTTCATTTGAGAATCGCATCAGGAATATTGTATAAAAATTAAAAGTAATTATAATGAACTTTCAATAATTCAAATATCTCGTTAAAATTGAGTTAATAATTTTACCCACAACGACAAAGAAAATCTTAACTTTAAGTTTTTGACATGGATCGTTTAATGGCTCATCCTGAGCTTCATGGAAGAATTGTCGGTTTTTTTTCTTGGACAGGCTCTAGTTTCTAGACAAAACTTGGCCTCGATTTCTAGTTCTTGGGCTAATTCAGCTACATCAATCAATACTTCCTGAAAGTATTTATCATTTCGGCAAACTCGGAAGTGATTGCCAAGCAAGGATTTAGTAGGCTGAACGATATTTAAATCGGGACTACAAATGTTTGCTAACCAATTTCTACTAAAGAGTCATCGATATCACCAATTTGATATTTTAAAGTTTTAACGGAATCTACACGGCTTTCCCAATGAGTATTAATGAGCGGTTTTAGAGTTAGGAATTTTATTTTTGTTTTGAGTAAAGTGGTAAAAAAACATAAATAGTTTGTACAAAAGAAAAAAAACACTTTCGAATGTGACTCTGATAGCGTCATTAATAACTAGATTTAAGGATTGATCCGCGCACAGTACGATCATTTCTCTGCTATTTATATCAAGTAAGTATTCTCTTTTGAACATCACCATTTTTACCCCGCATATTAAGCTCCGTTGTCATAGCCCTGGCCCTGGCCGCGAACATTTTTAATGTCCAAACCCATAACCCATATCATTAATTTTTGACAGCACGACCTCTGTAGCACCACGACCAGTTGTATAATTTGAAGGTGAATATTCTATGAAACTCTCTTTAACGGTGCACGAGTTGACCTTTACATATCGCAATATGATTGCAAGCTGATCTACTCTGGTTTTATTTAGAGTACAATCCAATACAATGGAAAAATATTTAGACTTCTGAATATCACAAATTATCTTCTTTCTAATATTGCTTGAAAATGTGACTTATTAATTCATTTTAAATATTGTGTCCTAAATAATTAGTTTTTCTTTCTAAATTTGGAGTTTTTTCAGTTTTATTAAGATGTTCTTCTGTCAGAAAAAGATTAATGGATATTATTATTTTCAAAATATGTTTTCCAATGTTCTTTTACTAGATTTACCACTTTCTGGCGAGTGGCATCAATGGTTCAATGGTAGAGTTGTTCTCAAAAGATTTTTGAAGCATTTTCCACGTATTACAATTCATGACATGCATTTGGCGAACATCAAGAGAAGTTAGTGTATCTGAAAGATGTTTCCAATCCCGAAAGCCTTTTTTGTCAAATACTGATGTACACTTATCACTTGCAGAGTAGAACAACTTACACGGGAAGCAATAAACTGAATCCAATGATTTAGAATATATTGGCCATTACCGTAGACTGTTTCGTCCGTTTCCTAATTTTCTGTAATAATTTTTATTCGTAGGTAAATCTTCTTCGTTTTTCATTAACGGGAAAAATGCAATTTATTTTCTGCTAACTGAACTGGACCTTTTTTTACGAGAAAGTCTATGTTTTTGGTTGAAATTGTAAAAGGTAATAAAGCAGGCTCTTGATCAACAAAGAAATCTTCTTGTGGTGCAGTTTCTAAAAATTAAGTTCTTGTTATTAGATTTTCACCAAGCAAATATTTTTAAAACTTGAAAACTTACCAAATCCATAACTTTCTACATTTAATGAATAAATGAATGAATAAACTTGATACATCCGTTGATATGATTCTGAATCAGAGCACCTCATCAAGCTTCAGTGCTTTGATCAAGGCAAGTAGTCTGGATGGTTCTATGGATGGAAGTTCCTTCTCGTCGACTATGCAGCACCCGAATCCGGTCATTCGCCTGTTCACGACCGCCTCGCGCTCCCTG
Organism: Pissodes strobi; assembly: GCA_016904865.1. Lineage (NCBI taxonomy): Eukaryota > Metazoa > Arthropoda > Insecta > Coleoptera > Curculionidae > Pissodes > Pissodes strobi. The sequence goes on from MU186951.1 coordinate 117,124, forward strand.
AGGAGGTGTTCCGGGGTTTCCTCTCCCTCCTCACAGAAGTCGCTGCTGTATTCGTTTTAAATTTTTATTCCCTGTACGTGCCTTCTCAACCGGCAGTGGCCCGTAAGAAAGTCGGTGAAGATGCGAAGATTGTTCTCACTCGGTGTTATAAGGTTTTTTGACCTTCCTGGGTGAGGAAGCCCTAGAAACATGTTTTATTGCCTTAGCCCTGGAAGACGCTCTCTTAGACGGATCCATTTGGTTCGTTTGCCTTTCCTAAACTCTTCCTTGTAGATGTGCATCCCTATGCCAAGCGGAGTTTGTGCTACTACTTTTGCCAATTGGTCTGCTTTTTCGTTGCCTTCTATCCCAGCGTGTCTTCGTATCCATTGAAGAAATAGTTCTTGTGTAGTTCGTTTAATCTATCTAGGGATAGCCACACCATTCTAGAGCTGATTGTTGGTGAGCTCAGTGCTTTTATGGCTGCTTGACTGTCTGAGAAAATGACAATCTAGTTCTTCCTATAGTTTCTGTCAATGTTGAACTGCGCAAATCTTCCTATGACGTTAATTTCCGCCTGGAATATGTCCGGGTGTTTTCCCACTGCTTCGAAGAGTTTGTTTTCTGGCCCAAATACTCCGGCTCCGATCCCGTGTTCAGTTCTTGACCCATCTGTATACCATTTTATGGCACTTTGCTGCAATGTGAGAATGCCAGTGGTGTTCTTTTTCCATTCTTCTCTACTTCTTATCAAGTATTTTTCAAAATTGCATATTTTGACTATATCGTCCCTGAGGAGCTCAAGATTTGATATATATTCAGGGATGTCAGTTCACTCTTTCTAAGGCATTCTCCCTCGCCCGCTCCCTTTCTTGTGATTCTAGTCATTGCTTGTCTAGCTGCTCCCTCTACAACAATATGTAGAGGTGCGAAGCCCACAATTGCCTCGATTGCTACTGTTGGACATGTTTTCATTGCGCCTGTTATGCTTATGTACGCCAGGCGTTTTACTTTGGTTTTATGCTCTGCTCTTCCTTGAACCGGACTATCGACCTGTAAAGTAGATTGGGTTTTACTATCATTGTTTACATCAGAATTTCTGGTTTACATCCCCAGGTTGTTCCTGGAAGACCACGACACACCATGAGGGGCCTTGTCCCTCTTTACAGCCCCGTGAAATGTATTATCAAAGGCTCTCGCGATCGGCGCGTCTAGGAAGGCGCAGAGCGCGTTTTCTTTTTCATTTAGAGTTTTTTTCATGCTGGTGTCAGTTGGAACAGTACGGTCTCTGTGGACCTGCCCATTCTGTATGAATGCTGGCTAGCATTGAACGGCCGTGTTTCTAAGGTAGTGGATCTGATGTAATTGTCTACTGCCTTCTCCATCGTCTTGAGAAAGAATGACGTGACGCTGATTGGTCTGAAGGATTTGGGGTCTGTCCCATCCTTCTTTCCTCTCTTCGGGATGAAGGTGACTTTTGCTTTCCTCCATGCTTTTGATATGTAGCCTATGGCCATACTTGCATGTTTCTGCTGATATCTACAAGGTGTCGCATAATTTCTCTTTTTCCCCTTTGTAAGAGGGCTGGGAAGATTTTATCCACCCCTGGCGATTTTAGTGGTTCAAATTTATTCAATGCCTACTCGAGTCGCCCAGCAGTGAGTACCTTTTATGCCATTGGCCAGTCATCCCTAGTGGGTCGTCTTCGGCTAGCTCTTTCCTTATTTAGGTGTCTTTGTTGACTACCTGGGAAGTGTTGGCTCAGGAGGAGCAGCACTCTCTTTTCCTCTCCTTTCGTGTAGGTGCCACCCAGCTTTTTCAGGTCCATTGTCGGGCTTGTTCCCTCTTTTACCATGGCCTAACATTCTACGTTAGTTGAACTTTCATCGCCGTTTAATAATGGTTCCTGTGAAATTTGTTCATCAATTAATTCCATGTTTGATTTTCAGTAGAAATAATGTCCAAGCTCATATGTCTAGTCTGGCTAATACTTTGATGGAAATTATTACCTATAATAAAGCTTGCTATATTTTTCCGCGTTAACAATTACAGTTCAAAAAAAAACTGTACCTGAATAAGAAGGTGATGGCAATGGCTCACTGCTACTGAAAATCATAGTCATTGTTATCAGTAGAATTGTCAGTATTAGTGTTAGTAGATGTTAACAATTTTCTAAGCGATCTGTTAAGAACAGAGCTGTCACCATTAGTCAGATTTAAATAATTTTTGTGATTTAAATACATTTTTTGATTTAAATACTTTGAGTTTAAATATTTTTTCTGAAAGTGATTTTTAATTTATGATTTAAATCTTTCTGAAAAGTATCTTTGATTTTTGATTTAAAAATGGTATCTAAATCTTTCTAAAAGGATTTATATCAGTAAAAAGATTTAAACCTTCGAAAAAATTTAAATCCTTAAACAGATTTAGATTTAAATCTTTAAAATGAGTTTAACTATAATAAAATACAGCAGTAAATATATCCTAAGTATTTTAGCTCTATGTTTATTTTGTATTTTGAAATGAAAATTTTGTAATGCGTGTTACTTAATTTTCTTTTTTAAATATATATTGGCTATATGGGAAACTTCTTTATTATTGATTTCTTAAAAATATATATTCCCGATAATTTCGATGAAAGTTTCTGCGTCATAAACAAACCCCTTACGAAGTAATCACTCTGTAAAAAGCAAACAAAATACCATAAAAAACCTAGCTAAAAAGTAAAATAGATTTTTCCGCCAGAAAAATATTTCTAGGAAAAATTCAAATCAAAAATATAAAAAAAAAGATAATTGAATAATAGGATTTTGTCAAATTTCAAGTTGATTTCATCAAAAAGTAATTGCCAAAAAAAATAAAGCTTGTTTATTAATGGAATTTTTGACACATTGTCAAATATTTAAAAGCTGCTAGCATGGACATAACGAGCTAATTTGTATGTTTGATGTTGTTAGTGTTTTCATTTTAATTAATATAATCGGCTAACATAATAAGAAGTGCAAAGTTACCAATTATGTGAAGGCTAACGGCTTTTAAACATTCGACAATGTGTCAAAAATTCCATTAAAAAAAACAAGGTTTAAATAACATTTTAATTTGGTTTTTGTATGTTATTTTGACGTACCTTTTTTCAAATTCAAATTCAAAAATAGCTTTATTATCATAACATTAGTTGTTGACAAAGCCTTGTAAAATTAAAATAAACAAACAAAACATAGCAAAATTAAATATAAAATATACAAAAATAACAAGAATTAAAATATGTATTAACAATATATTAGAGAGAACTTATGGAAAGACAGAATTGAAATATTCATCAAGAGAGTAGTATGCTTTAGCGGCTAGCAATTTTTTAACAGCTTTCTTGAACCTAATTACACATTTTATAGACCTAATTTCAAGAGGTAGATGATTAAATATTTTTTCCCCATATAAATAAAAGAGTTTTTTCACCTGCTCAGTGTGTGAACCTATTGAGGTTTGCATTGTTTTTAAAAATTTAGATTGGGTAACGTCACACATTTGCTTTTTTTTCACTTAATTTATATAAAAACATTTTGATTACGCTCTAAGGGGTTTTTAATGGCACATAACCAACGACGCCAATTCGTTGTAGGTACGTAACCAACCAAATGATTTCAATATTTTTTACATTTTAGATCATTTTAGGAAGCATCTAAATCTTTTCAAAAGATTTAGATTTTAAAAAATATTTAAATCTTTTGAAAAGATTTAAATATTTCCTAAAATGATTTAAAATGTAAAAAAGATTTGAATATAAAAAAGATTTATTATTTAAATCTTTCTTTATATACAAAACGATCTTTAATTTAAATCGTTTGTCCAAATGAAAAGTATCTTTGATCTTTGATTTAAATCATTTTTTAAATGATCTTAAACAGCTCTGGTTAAGAACATTTCTTTCTTTACCCTATTTCTTCTATATTCATGTCCCGATAATCTTTTAGTTTTTCGAGGATTGCTACTCATTTTGTCTACCTATCACCAAATGGCAAACTACCATCCCATCTAAAATAAAACATAGTTCCAACTAAAATTAACCATACACCATAAGGATCAAAAAATTTTTCAATGCCCTCAAAATTAATAAATGCTTAGTTACAGTCTATTTTACGGGCACTTTTGAACGCCTCCACCATCAAACAAAACCATGCAACGCGAAAAAAAAGAAAAAAAAATAGTACTTACCTAACTTCTTCGCGTAATTAGGAATGTAAAACGTAGAAATAATAAGTTAACCACGAAATAAATTAAAATTTAAGTTAAATCAGTCTGCATGTAGACTGTTACACAATAGTAAACACTGTCAATGACAGCATGGCACCGAAACGCACTACGCTCTTACGGACATTAAAATAAACATCAAACAGTCAACAGTGATGGCGAGCGGAGAGCAAAAGAGATGCGAAGGGTATCGGTATATCATATCATTTGAAGGCACCAAAGACATATAAAAACAAAACACGGAGCAGGCCATTCATAAATTACCAAATGTTTACATGCCAACATTCGAAATATTAACGTGAAAAAAGGATAAAGTAATGAATGAAAAATAATGAAGATGGCGGCCGAAGCCCACCAAACATTTCATTCATGTGCACCCACAACGACGCGCCTGCGTCATGTTTTTCCCGGTGGCGTATCATAGGTGTAACATTTTAGGGGACGCCTGTTTAAAGTCAGGTAACATTGAAATAAGTCTTCTGTCAAGCAAAAATAATAGGCCATTACAAAAATGAAAATTGACAGTCCTTCGCAAAGATGCAACCGGGGGAACATTGAAAATGGTGAATAAAAACGCAAAAATGTGATTTGTGTTGTAATTCAAATAGTTATTAAAAGCAGAGTTTAAAAAAATAAAAATTCAAACACGAATCTGTATAATATATATAATTAAAAAAAAATTAATTTATAACATTATTATTATACATTACCATAATTAAAAAATAAATAAATAAAAAAAGGTGCAGATATGAAAACCTAAAAAATTACCCTCCCCTTTTAGATAGGAAACTTTATTAATATATAAGTAATTAGCTCTAACGGTACTGTAATATTTTTAACCTATTCCGATTCGCTTTAGCCCGTTTTGGTGCTTTTATATAATTTTAGTTACCTTTGGTTAGTCGTTCAATAATTTTTCGGTTAGGTTCAGTTAGTTCCAATTTATTTTAGTCTCTAAACCGACCCCTATACGTTATAACCAAATTTGATTATTTTCAATCAGCTTTCGATTAGTGGTAGTTACTTTTAATTCATTTTAGTCATTTGAACCGGTTCCGATACGTTATAACCAATTTTAATGTTTTTTGGTTAATTCTAGTTAGTCTCCAAAATTCGGTGAATTTAAGATCGTTTCAACTTACTTTAATATTTTTATTCTGTTCCGATGTGTTTTAGCCTTTTTTAGTGCTTTTCGTTACTTTTGACTAGTTTTGGTTAGTTTCTCTTAGTCATTTTAAGCAGTTCCGATACGTTATAATCAATTTTAGTGTTTTTGGTTAGTCATCAAAAATTCGGCTAATTTGGGTTAGTTTGAACTTACTTCAATATTTTTAATATATCTCGATAGGTTTTAGCCCGTTTTGGTGCTTTTAGATACTTTTGGTTAATCATTCAATCGACATTCGGTTACTTTCTGTCAGTTCCAATTTATTTTAATCAATTGAACCGGATCCAATACGTTATAACCAAGTTTAATGTTTCGGTTCATTTTAGTTACTCGCCAAAATTCGATTAATTAAAGTTATTTTCAACTGACCTTAATATTTTTAATATGTTCCGATATGTTTTAGCCCGTTCTGGTGCTTTTGGTTAGTTTTTGGTAAGTCGTTCAATCAACTGTCAGTTAATTTCAGTTAGTTTTAATTTATTTTAATTATTTTAACCAGGTCCGATACGTTATAAACAATTTTAGTGTTTTTGGTTATTTTTGGCTAGTCACCAAAATTCGGTTAATTTGGGTTAGTTTTAACTTACATCAAAATTTGAAATCTATTTTGATACATTTTAGCCCGTTTTGATGCTTTTAGTTACTATTGGTTAGTCGTTTAATCAACTTTCGGTAAAGTTCAGTTAGTTCCAATTTATTTTGTCATTTGAACCGGTACCGATACGTTAAGCATTTTTAATGTTTTTGGTTAGTTTTGGTTAGTCATCAAAATTCGGTTAATTTGGGTTAGTTTTTACTTACTTCAATATTTTTAATCTAATTCGATACGTTTTAGCCCATTTTGGTGCCTTGGTTACGTTTGGTTAGTTAGTCGTTCAATCATCTTTCGGTAGAGTTGAGTTAGTTTTAATATTATATTTTAGTCATTTGAACCGGTTCCGGTACATTAGAAGCAATTTTAATGCTTTTGGTTAGTTTGGTCAGTCGCCAAAATTCGGATAATTTGGGTTAGTTTGGGTTTACTTACCTTAACATTTTTAACCTGTTCTGATACGTTTAAGCCCGTTCTGGTGCTCTTAGTTGCTTTAGTTACTTTTGGTTAGTCATTCAATCAAGTTTCGGTTACTTTCAGTTAGTTCCAAATTATTTTAGTCACTTGAACCGGTTTCGGCACGTTATAATCATATATAATGTTTGTGGTTTGTTTTGGTTAGTTTTAAGTTACTTTAGTTTTTGTATTTTGTGTAGTTTTGGACTGGTTCAATCCACTTTCGGTTAGTTAGTTAGTTCCATTTTATTTTACTTATTTGAATCGGTTGTGATACGCTATAATCAAATTTAATGTTTTTGGTTAGTAGCCAAAATTCGTTTCGTTTTGATTAGTTTAAACTTTTTTTAATTTTTGTATCCTATTCCGATACGTCTTGGTATGGTTTGATGCTTTTGGTTAGTCGTTCAATAAACTTTCGGTTAGTTTCAGTTAGTTCCAATTTATTTTAGTCATTTGAACCGATTCCGATACGTTATAATCAAATTTAATAAAACAAACTAACACGATCTCTCACGCTTATGACATCATCAATGTGGCAAATGCAGCATGCACTTTTTCACGATTTGAGGCCCTATACTAAGAAAACAGAAACATTTTCAATGTTAAAATGACGAGACATAAAAGAACAATTTATTCATATAACTTAAAAAATATATTTTAAGTTACTGGTCGGGAAAAAACAATTTGCGTTTAATTGATAATTGATTAAAGGATTGATTACACTGATTACAGGGTGTCACTAGCCGCCGACGCCGTGCTGGTCTACTTGGGAATAATATTAATGATAAAAACAAACAAAGTAAAAATAATTTGGTATTCATACTCCGTATTCTGTTTCCCTGTCAACTACATGGTTAAATTGCCATATAGGAACAAAATTGGTGGAGCTAATTCTCTTGCATGCATAACCTACTTACGTTTCCCAAACATGCAGTCCCAGGAAACTGCGGCTTTCCGAAGACAGCACAAATACACTATTAAAGATAGACGAATTATTCTTACATTTGAAGCTAACATACACTATTTTTTGTACGAATCAAGTTGTTCGTACTACACGACTACACCAGCTATCAAAATTAGCCATAACAAATCCCATCATATCTAGGAACTCCTCCTACAACTTGCTCACATATTTTTTATTATGTATAGTACATCTTTTTATACTCAAAGTGAAAATTACACTTTCTCACTGCGTGGGAAATATATTCCCTTTATGCAAGATCCGTTAAGTGACATCTGGTGTTAGTAATAGGCGAACCCAGTAGCATTTTATACATTATCAAATACGATAAGGGGTCACTTTTAGCCGTTCTAGCGTCCAAAATGTCGTGAGGATCGAAAAACTGAGGCGACAGTTCGATAGGGAATTTCTAGGAGAAAAACTCTTTAAATACTTATCAGTTTAGCAAATGTCGAGAAAATAGACTTTTTAAGGAGTTATTTCTACAAACAGAATGAACGTGTATGATACGCCAGCAAACCGAGCCCGCCTAGAAATACAGGGTGCACATGTCTGGTCCGTCAACAAGCTCAGAGTATGCAACAGTAAAGCATCTTACTACACTATTAAAGTTAAGTACCGATTTATAACCCCTTAGCATCGGTCTTAAAGAGAGAAAACCTGATAAATCAAAAATTTTCGTCTTCTGAGGCTCAACTAACTCAGATGAAGGCAAGGGTCATGTTATATGCTTGCAACACATATGTATCTTATGTAAAGAAACAAGGAAAAGAACAGACTGATTGTGCCGCTGCTGCTCTCAAGGGTCTGATGCATAATTCTTTCGATTCTCTTTATGACCTCTCTGGATGACCTCAAATCTGAATTACAGGCAATCTCGGGACATATCGGCTAATTAACTGCTGACGTCACTAAATTGAAAAATCAAACCTTGAAGTTGTTGAGCGCAAAAGGTAATTCACATAATGATCAGCCAGCTACACCTACTACTATAACTCGATGAGAAACGTTTAATAAGACATTATGCAAGCTTGAGCAAATAAATGAAGAACTGCGAGCGAAAATACTTAGTTTGGAAAATGAAGTCCAAACCCTGAGAAATATTGCGGCTTTCAAGTCAACTCTTATAAATCCACCTCTTGGATCCGTAATTCAGAGCACTTCTCCCACCATACCTAACTACAGGGATAATAACGGGGCTTCTGGCGGTGCCTCATCATTTAGGATCAATTACCTGCAACAGCTGCAACATTGAAAAACATCGAGACTCAACAATGTTCCGCGGCTAATGCCAGGTGGGTTGTCTGAGTCCGAGACCGGACCTTTCTCAGCTGAAGAAAGACGTCAGTGGTTGTCTCTAGGCTCGTGTGATCCTGCAACCACGGAGAATATCAGTGTTGACTACATGACTAATCAACTTGGTATACCTGATGTCAAGTGCTTTGTTCTCGGTAGGAGTGATGATGTCATTTCGTGTAAAATTGGGGTCTGTTAAGGAATTTCGTCCTCGGCGTCCTGTTCAGCAAATTTTCAACAGCTGAGCACGGGATACACTTCTCTCTAGAAGGTTCCACACTTTTCTATTAAAACATCAGAGGCTTTAAAACCGAATTAAAAGACTTTTTCAACACTTCACTTAATGAATCGTCGTTCATTATTGTCCTGGTAGAGACCTGGTTGGATTCATCCATCTATGACGCTAAATTCCTTGAACCAAGTGTATCAAACTGACAAAAATATTAAAAATAGTACTAAAAGCCGTAGTGGTGGTGTTCTCGTTACTGAAAAGAACTACCTAAATCTAGCCTTTGGACAATGACGTCATTGTGAAGTGTGTTTCTGTGTAGATTGGTGTCTCGACATATTGTATTGATTGTGTTTACGTGCCGCTATTGACGGATATCTCATACTATGAATCACATTTAGAATCTGTACCTTGTGCAAGTGAGTTGCTTGAAATAGTTATTTTTGTTACAAGTACCTAAAATGGAGTTTTTCAGGACGAATCATTGCTGTTTCCGGAATAGCAGATGAGTCCTGGAAAACTTCATTTAGGTACGTGTGACAAACACTATTTTTTGTCATATGCTCCCAAAATTTAATTTTTATTTATACGCTTTTTGCAATTCTTCAGAACGCCTAAATTTGCAAATTTACCATAATTTTTGAAATCATAATGTACGACAAAGTTAGCTTAGAATTTGATATCGTAGCAATTATTTGACCACTTTGTCATGTCATTCAAAATTTGACATTAGACATATTCAGGAATTTTGGAATAGTCCGTAAAAGTTGCCATGACGACTTTTAGGGACTAGGCCTAAAAAGAAGCAATAGCTATTTTTGGGAGCGTATGACAAAATAGTTATTTATGCAACAAGTGTGTAAAGTGAATCTTTTTTTATGAATGGGAATATTGTCGCATGAGCCGTAGGCGAATGCGACAATCCCATGAATAAAAAAAGGGTACTTTACACATGAGTAGCATATAAAATTTTTTCTACTATCGAAAAATATATGAAAATATTAAAATAATATTATATTACTTTACGCACTGTCCTAAACGTCAAAAAAAATGTCAGTAAACGTCAAAAAATATGTCAGCTTTACTTTACGCACTAGTGCGTAAAATAACTTACTTTACGCACTGCACATTAAAAAGGCCTATTTTACGAATCTTAGAGAGTGCGTAAAGTGAGTACTTTACGCACGGTAGTAGAAAAATGTATTTATTACTTATATTAGGATAGATCATGTTGTGTGATACGCTAGATTCTCTACACTCTTTTCAATATAGTAATGTATTAAATGATCATAATACTATTCTAGATGTGTTTTGCAAATTTTGAGCTTAATACTATTGTAAAAGGTGTTGGTCTGTGATCTATCATCCGGTTTTGACACTCGCAATAAATTTTGGTAAAAAAAGGATTGTTTGCCATAATTTATATTACGACTTTAAATCGGCATGCTTTGCTCTTATAAACAATCATTTCCTGTCATTTGATTCCTATCACAATAGGAAAATTTATACTGCTGTCTTCAATTGTTTTGATTTGCTTGTGCCTGTGAGGCGGTGTCGCTGTAGCGACCGATTTCCGTTCTGGTTTCAATGCACTTAAATTCCTAATGTTTGGGAAAAGATCAGCTCACAAAAGGTACAAGCACGGTTGTAGATTACAACACCTTCTCTTTACTGCGTAGGCAGTGTTCATCCCTGACCAAGGAATGTTATGATTTACATAGCACATGCCGAAAGTTCTATAACTCAGGGGGCAGGGGATTCTATAACTCAGGGGCACCGGGTTCTATAACTCAGGGGCACCTATTATTCAGTTTATTTATCAACGACTTGTGACATTTGCTTTCTTCCAACTCCTTGCTTTTTTCTGATTATTTGAAGCTGTTTCTTCGAATATCATCTGATGAGGATATTATTTTATGGTAGAATGATCTGACCACAGTCTTTGAATGGTGCAGAATCAACAATATGTCACTGTATATCGAAAATGTTATTTCATGAGATTCAGCTGTTTAAAATCAGTGCCTCCTGTCGAACACTCGGTAAATGGTGGTTCTCTCAGGGGTGTATATGTTATTATTATTATTATTATTATTATACTAGTCTGACAGTAGGCGGTAGAACCGATAACCTGTCGCAATGTCCTAAGCATCCAGGTCACCAAACATTGTAAAACTACAAGTTTAAATGGCGGTCCAGTCGGTTCTTAAAACTGTTCATGAAAGGAGCCGCAACCACCCACTCACGCAGAAGATTCCATTGGTTCACTGTACGGTTAGTAAAGAAAAACTTTCTAGAGAGTCTGTGGTACGGCTGCACTTGGAGTTTAAGTGGGTGTCCACGCAGGTGTAGGTTACGGCTTCTCCGGAAAAAGTCCATTTATCCGGACTTGTTATAGGTTGTTTTCGGTTGTTGCAGTACGTATTCTTCTGTAATATGGATTAGGGCTTGTTGACAGTTTTCAATACTGGTTTTAGTAGGATCTGGCTCCCATCCAGCAAGGAAGTTATTTGCAGAGACGAAGTCTGTCTTCCAATAGTTTTAAGACAGGCTGCAGGGCCAGGTGAGCAGTGGCTCGCACGCCAATGTGGTCTCTCTTACCAATAGGGGAGTCGCAGTCGGCTTCGATGCCAGTCAGGACGCTCTCGTCGGAAACCATGCATAAGTGGAGCAGTGATGAAAGTGACCCCCTCTCAAAATCTCGTTTTGAATGCGATCACCTGATGTAAGGCAGAATCCTGGTAAAAGTTCAGGAACGCCTGGGCTGATGGACTACCTCGGCTGACCCGCGTCGTAGTCAATTTCAGATAAATTAAGATCACCAAACACTAGCAGAGTTATAGGCACCTTGAAAATATTAGTAAGCATGTTGGTCAACTTCGCGTTTTCCTCGTAAGAACAGCTTTGTGGACGATAGATGCAACCCAACAGCAACCGAGCCGCTCCAGTCTGTACCTGCACCCAGATCAAGTAATCACCAAACTGTTGGATTGAGTACACAACCTGGTGTCCCTGCATGGGATTTTTTATGTAAATACTCACTCCGTCACCCCTCTGCACCTGTCCAACCGCATTGGTTGTAGTGCGATCCTTTCTGAATAGTATATAGTTTGGCAGGCTTACAAAGAAATCTGGGATCGCAGATGTGAGCCATGTTTCGGTCAGAACAATAACTTCCGGGTTTCTCAGTTGAATCTCAGCTGTGAATTCATCCAATTTTGCTAGGATTGAACATAGGTTAGTGTAGTAAAAGGCGACAGTGGGGTAACGAGAGGCATTTAGTTTTTTGAAGAGGTAGGGTTTGTGTTCTCGACTACCCCTATCTCGATTATCCTTAGGATACCTGCCACATACCTGAGTTTCAGGTTGCTCTCACCCTGATTGGTTCTCTCCTGCAGTTCGTCAAGGATTTTCTTCCGGGTTGTACGCTGCATGGGTGTCGAATCGTTCTTATAATGTATATATCGCTGTGTCTTGGAAGTTTGTTTTTGTTACGTAGTATTAATAATGCACTTTGTTTGAACGGTAAAACAACTTATCTACTTGGGGCTTCCCCACCCTAAAGATCTTCAGGTTGTCTACAGTAACATCTTCAGTGATTTGATCAAGGGTTTCCTTGACGAGCTTAGCATCATGGTGTTTCGTCGGTATTACCCGTATCAGCACCGAAGGAGCGCCGAAAATAAGGATGTTAGATGCTCGAACCTGCATCAAGGGTGTTAATGGACTGGTTTATTTTATAATATCAAGTTTGATGGCAGTAGTCTCCATGTTAAGGTTAGACACCACATCAGCATAGCTAGGTGCCCTCTCAGCTGAGATTTTTAAAGCCTTGATATCCTTATTCATTTGGGATATTTCTCTCCTGATATCAGTAACCTCGATTGCGGCAGCTGAAAGTTGGGCAATTATTTTTGCGGCAAAGCAGGGCCTCTTTTTAATAGATTGGGCACACATATCGCAGAAAAATAATGTGCATCTGCTGGACAGAAGAACGGCACGGACCTCCGTCGACGTAATATTTGAGCAGTTTTTGCATATTAGGTTATGGCAGCAGTCGCAGGGGTAACCAAAAAATGTCACCCTCCTTGCATTTCTCCTTCAAAGAGCAGGTGCTATTACAGTTATAGCATTGGTTAGCCATAATTGCACTTTTAGGTTATGTGTGAACTTAAATCGATAGAAAACGGCGTCACTATACAGGCAATATAGATTAGTTTACGATATTATCAGAGATATAATAGTTATTGTTGTGAAAAACAGTGGTTGCGAGTTTATTTCGTTGTATTTACACTAAAATTCACAAAAATTCGCGGCACATGCATGACACGTTACATGCGATATGCGATATGTAATATACATGTTGTGAAGGATCTTGGTGTATACTTGGAAACCAGACTTATGCTCTCAGGTCACATTGAAAATGTGATATCTAGAGCTAACAGGATGTTAGGTTTTGTCAAAAGAACCACTAGGGATTTCAAAAATGTATTTGCTCTAAAAACATTGTATATATCACTTGTTAGACCTATATTGGAGTTCTCTAACATAGTTTGGTGCCCTTATTATCAAGTTTATTATAATACGCTTGAGAATGTTCAACTTAAATTTATAAAATATGGAAAATATAAACTTATACTTATTGGAATAGATCTTAACGGGGATTTAGATCCCCTTGCCCGTAGATGGGTTTACTATTAAGATTTGCTTTTATTGTTCTTAACAATATTATTAAGAGTCCTGAATGTCTTCAATCCTTTCATATTCCTATACCTTCTTACCTGACACGTAACCAAACTCTTTTACATATATGAATTTGTCGCACTTGGTACTTATTGTATAGTCCCGTTAATAGAATTTCTGCTAGTGTTAATGAGTGTTGGATTTTTTTATGTGCCTCAGAGCAGGTTTGAAATAAGTGCTAAGATGACAATTTTAAGCTAGTTCTTGTTAAACTTGTAAATGTTGATACGTTGAAATAAATAAATAAATATTCCTGGGTATTTTTCTTTGAAGTAAAACTCTCTCCTATACCTAAATACTAAGCCAGCGATAGTCCCGCAGAACCTATAAAATCCCAGCAGCCAAGGAATTAGGTATTTATAGGTAATAAAAAAGTCGTGTAAAAGTAAGGGTGACATATAGTGGAGGCGCCAATTAGCCTTTCCCTTGACATTCTGAATATTGATTTAAATAATCTGCTGTCAAATGCCAACAAATCGTTTTGGAGAATATCTATTTCAAATAAATGTTCAACAGTCTTAGTATTAAAACTTAGGCTCACCATTACTCTCGGAGTTCTGCCATATTTTAAACTGTCCATATTTTGTCACCTTTACGCTACTACCTATTTAATTATTTAGGTTTACTTCAACGGATTCTAATTGGCTTTAATTAATTTGGAATAGTATTGTTTTTATTGCCTTAGATGCTGTTGAAACAATGAAACCCCTCAAACTTATATCGCGAATTCACAAATTTGAAATGCGTCACGTGGCAGGCAATATCAATTATTGCTTCCTAACTATAGAGGCCAGAAGTGATATTAAGAAAAATATGATGTGACTCAGTATTCTATCTTAATTACGCCACTGTTTGTTTTATTATGAAATATCTCTACATTTTGTATTCTTTTATTTCAGCCAATGTCATTATCAGCATCGAATGCAGAGCTTGGGCAAAAAATATTGAGTACAGGGGAGGATCCTTAAATAGAGCTGGCTCAGTGCAGTTTGAAGTCCAGGTTGATGCTGCGGCCCCCTCTCCATAGAAGCGGAAATTTCCGAAGGCTTAAGAGTACTTATTTTTTACTGTGTTTTTTTGTCGTTGTTTTTACTTAGACCAGTGTAGGTTGTGCCTTATTACGTTTGATCAATCTTTTGATCGCTTATTGTTAATAAATACTTATTTATTTTAAAAATGTATGTAAAATATGTGTCTAATAAGCTTTAAATCAAAACACACACATATTCTTAATCAATATTATATGCTTCAGTTTCTATTAGGTAGCAAAATTCAAGTTTATAAATCCCTAGGAGCCCTCTTAACTTAACACGTTGAGTGCCACGGGAAATTCAGGAATCTTTGCTTCTAAAAACAAGTTTTGGTTATTTTACAAATTTGTTTGTTACAGATAAGTAATCTTCAAAATGCAATTTGACAATTTTCACGGTTATTGATTGATATCCGGTAATATCACATTACATTATACAGTCCATTCTCCAGGTAATTGAACGTAAATAAAAAAATAATAAATCTTCTTTACAAAGAAAACAAGAACATATGGTATATCATTTTATTTCCATTTACAAAGTCAATCTTTAAAACAAGGAAATATTCAAATACTTGTTTCTTCTTGATAGACCGGGTGCCTACATCATTGACGGCATTTTTTCATGGTAGATTTGGTTCTAAAAGTTATTCTTATTTTCTATATCATTTACCAAATCTTGCAAAGCATCTTTCGGATAACAATTTGACCTTTTCTCGAAAGACTAAATGTGAAATATTTTAGTCTGATTAAGTGATGCCATAAGTTAATTACGATTTTCCAAGATGTATACCATCATCTGACCTGATCTACCAATACCTGAAATATTATGTATGTTGAGATCTGAAAGGCATTGAGGGTTGAATCTCAATTATGGAATGTTTGTAAGCGGTGCTTATCATCCTATCGTATCTTTTCTTTTCCAACTTTCCTTTAATAGTGTTTTTATGGTTTCATTTTCTGTTCTGAGGTAAAATGCCTACCTAAGTAGTTTTATTTTTGAATAAATGTCATGCAGCTTGCATTACGATGCACTGATACAATAATTATCGATGTAAACTGTATGGCCATTTTTAAATAATCTTCCATCAGCTCCTTTACTATACTTTCAACATGCGACGAATCCTTTCCCACCAATATTCTCTTTTCCGTGTATAAAAATCACCAAGTATAAACTCATCATGTAGTACGCATGTCTCTTCTTTGAAATATACTGGCAAAAGCATGGCCTTTCTTTCCACCCAATCATATCTTCATGGACTGATGCATTTGACTGGACCACATAAGTACTTCGTTGTCATTTTTCAATATTTTTTTCTAATATGGGCCGAATTTAAAACTTGTCATTTGCTCGACAATGGTATGACCAACAAATCTAAGGTTTTTCGCTATAATTTAAATATGTTTCGCGGCATTATTTGCCCAAATATAGGATGAAAGTACAGCGCTTAGCTGAAAGCACAGCGCTTAGCTGACACTACTAGACAAGCAACATAAACTAAGAATTTTTCTTCCACTTTTTGGCCCTCTTTGACTATGTTGCAGTTGACTGAGTAAAATCATCAATCGCGTCATCTGCTAAAATCATCTGCAATTTCGGAAATAAAGCTAACTTCTTTATCAGTATTGAACGTGCTCCGGCAAAGTCAGCATTACTTTCCTGAGATTCTATCGGATTTCTATAATTTTGATTTAGCGTCCGTTAATCGTTTTTTTTTAAAGATTTACATTCCAAACTATATGCCAAACATAAACTTAACCTGGAGTTGCTGTATTGGTTTCTTTATTAATTATTAATCGGCATTTTGATAAATAGTCAGCAAACCCTTAAAAATCGTGAACGAACATTACATCTGTACCATTGCCTCAATAAAAATACCACGATAAAGCTGTCAAGATTACGCATTTCAATGCATTTGCCAAATTGTACCAGATAAGTGAATTTAAGAGCAAACTATTAAAGCTCGTATTAAAAACCTCTAATCAAATCCGGTGTCGCGATACACTTTAAATCATAGAAAAGCTCCATATGAAGGAGTGTAGTTATCTGGAGCTGGACTATGCTCAAATAATTTCAGAATACTGGACGATGGCACTCGACGTATTAAGTGTAAATCATTATTAACGGCTGCCTTTTGTCTACGTGCCTTATAAACTGTCTACAAATCATTTTAAATAAAGAACTTTACACATTTTCTAACAAGCTATACCATAGATATGAAAGATGGTAACAAAACTATGCCTCATATTTGAAAGAGGTAACCAATTAAAATTAGAAATACATTTATTGATAGATGCGTTTTGAATTGGTGAATGAAGATGAAATGTGATGAATGTAGATGAAAAGCTGGTGGTACGTCAAACTGTTTCCCCACGACAAATAGCTATCGATAATCCGTATAAACAAGCTGTGCTTACCACCAAGGATAATCAAAAGTAACCAATAGTAGGTACTTACTTAGAGCCACTTATTCTTTGAATTTCGATTAGCCACTTTAAACACTCGTTAAACTAATCAATGTTTTGAATGTGTCAGTGTCCGTAAGACATTAATTTATTTAGCAGTGACTAAACGGAGTTCAAAGTAGTGGCCCTTACTGTATTCTACTATATTATATAGAAAATATAGTTAGGTATCAGTATTTCAAGAAGCAAAAATTTTCCTTTCTAAGGAAAGAATAATTTGATCAATAGCCATCACATGGCTCTCTATACTTCTTCTAGGACTATTTAATTCAGGGTTTACCTACAAATTGAACCCTCTCTGATGAAAACTGACAAGCAACAATTGTGACATATTATATATATCACTCTTCGCAAGCATATGAGAATTTATGTCACACGAGTGTGAGTGATGCCACTGGCCTTATACTCTATATGTTATACGAATGCATGAAATTGTATTTAACTTCATATATGTAATTTTTTAATATTCTAGCTTAATTTCGTCTTTTTTACCCGATCTGACCACTATTTGAGCTTTTTAACATTTTCAATGAAAATTACATTCTTATGGTTAAAAATAACTGAAAATTACATGGTTATTTAAGGTACTGTGTTTCAGTAGGAAATTTATCCGGGGCGGCTAGCTGCATTTATCAATAATAATATCAGTAGCGTATAGGAACTCATATTGAGCGTGTGAATTAATTGCACATGCTCGTAACGCGTTCCATCTTTGTCACATGATATGTGATGATTCCAAATGATAAAACAGTGCCTTTTCGTTACTTCTCACTAGTTTTGAAAGGACGAGGCGATAGCCGTGAGTGGAAATCCTCCGAAACGTACTTTCATACGAGTAATGTCAATATTTGACTCACGACCACCTACAAAAAACACTTTTTAAATCCTTAAGAACACAATTAATATCACCTGCGTTCTGAGACCAATTATACGACACTAGTGTCATCCTTATCTGTCAAGTCAAGTGTCACATCAATTATACTGTCAAATTAACACTTGGTCGAATTTGTTTTAACGTGCGCGTGATATAAAGCACTTTTCATAATACCTCTCTGAAAATTATCATTTTCGACGTCCCTGTAGAGCAAAGAAAGTACGTCTTTTCGGTCCGGGCACGGGAAAAATTTTCCCGGTCCCTAATTAGGGAGCGGGAATAGTTTTCCCGCTCCCTGATTTTAAGTGCTAAATTTGCAGTTATTTAGTCACAGAATATGCATAAATTATAATAAATTGGGTTAAAATTATACAGCGATGCAGTCTACAAGATTAATATAGTACATTTTAGCGTCAATAGTCTAATTTTAAGTAAAATTATTTTATTAATTCTGACCTTACTTGTCACAAATACTTCAAAATTAGCTGCCTATTCAATTACAACAAAGCATACAAACACATTTCCATAGCAACGCTTGATGAATATTAGATAAATACCTGTCTTGCTTGTCTTGCAAGTTTGACGTTTGCTTTCATTTGAATACAAAATGTATTATGACATGATTTTGGATACGTAAAATTATGATAATTTTATGTTTATGTCTTGATTTCAGAGAGGTATTATGAAAAATATCGTTCATTACACGTCCAGAAACAGCTTTTCCTGTGCTTGCACGACTTCCGGTGTTCGGCTACGCCTCACACCAGAAACTGTCGTGCGCGCACCGGAAAAGCTTAGTTTCCGGACTGGTAATGAAATATACTATTGAAATAATAATTTCAGTGTGTAAATCATAGTATGACAGTATGAAAATGATGAAGCAACAATCGTCGCGAAATCATTCCTTGCACGGATGGTGTCTTCTAACTGAATTATTTAAATACTAACAACATTGACAAATATAATTTAAAAACTATTAAATATGCAGAGTGTAACAAAATATATTTAGCAGTTGCAGTTAAATCAATATTGAATCATTCAATCATATTTTCGTAATAAAACATTTTTAGGAACAACAGAAAGCTTTTATCAGCATTATACCTACTCATTAATCATAACTAATGGAGCATTCATTAACTGAAGATAGTAGACGTCAAAATATAACAAATGAGCCAAAAATATCATAGTAAAATGTAGCTAGTTTAGGAGATACAGGGTGTTAAAGTTAACAATTATTTTCAAAAATACAGAATAATTTAAAAACTGTTTAAGGTATCAGAACCCAGATTGGTATACCGATATTTTTGATGGTGATAAAATTTTAATTGTAACTACCCTGCTTCCAATTTTCGCAAAAATATTTGAAAAATGTATGTCTTCGAGAGTGGTGCTATATTTCTCGAGACAAATTCACTACTGTGTGATGAGCAGTTTGGGTTTAGGGCGGGACGTAATCCTGTGCAAGCTATTTTAAATCTGAAAACAAAGAACATATTGGTACCATCTTCTGCGACCTAAGCAAGGCCTTCGACTGTGTATCGCACAAGTTGCTCATCAGAAAAATTCATCTTTAAAAATTTGGTCAGAACAGTATTGACCTATTAACATCCTATTTGGAAGGACGAACTCAAAGGGTAGTGGTGAATAGAGTGTGGTCGGACACAAGAATTATGAACACTGGAGTGCCACAAAGATATGTAATGGTCCCCTTACTATTCCTGGTTTATATTAATAACCTTTCTCAGATCCGGATAAAGGAGCATTATGTCTCGTTTGCTGTTGATACGACCATCTCAATCAAGGAACCTCAAGTGGGTGGGTGGCACGGGTGAGGCACAGTCGAGGGCCAGAAACTGGTTCGAAAAAATAGCTTAGTCTTAAATGAATCCAACACTGGCCATCTCCTTTTCTCTGTAAGATATGCACAGCAGTGTCCATTGTCTCGTGGGACTGCGCCGTTCTTGTGGGTACAGATGGATAGTGGTCTTGAGTGGGATGCACATATAGAAAGGTTGACAAAGAAGTTGCGGAGCGACATGTACGCGTTGCGTCATTTGTCAGGGGCAGTGTCCGTGAATGTGTTGAGGACTGCATATTTTGTCTTGTTTCATTCTGTTATGTCCTATGCGATCCCGGCATGGGGTCATAGCTCGCTGTGGCGCAGGGTTTTTGACTTACAACGGAGGGCAATGCGAGTTGTTGGTGGTCTGGAGTATAGAGGTGATTGTACACAAACGTTCATTGAGTTAAACATCATGACTCTCAAATGTTTTCATACTAGAAGACCTTCTTTACATAACGGACAATCTGGAAAATTTCCCTACAAATGATCAGAAACATGGTTCCACACTCCGTAAAAACAAAACCCAGAGGTGTGTTCAGAAGCATGATTCGACAGGCACTCTTAAAGAAGCCTTTATATGACCCAATAGACTTCTTGACTAACGAAATTACCTTTAATGTTTCTTAGAATATCTTTGTCTTTGTTTGTTAGCTGCGTGTTGTTCCATACTTTTTTTTAACCTGTTTAAATGTTTTAATAATCTTTAGTGTATTTTAAACGCTTTTTTGAGTGTTGAGTAATATTAAGCACTGTCTTATTGAATTACTTAATCTTAAGACACCTTACTGTGATTGACCTGTGTAAACCTTATTTGGTGCTAGTATGAATAAATGATTAGATTTTATTTTATTTGAAAATATCTTTCCGTATTTTTAAAACTGCAATAAAAAGAAAAAAGTACATAGTAAAATGTAGGTCATTTAGGGCCACCTTCAAGGCGTTAGAAGTAAAAATTTATTTTGGAAAATACGCAATAATTTAAAAACTATCTAAGGTATCGGAAACAAACTTGGTGATGGTGCACTAATATTTCTTCTGGAAAATTAATATTGTAATTGTTTTCAGATTCGCCTCCGAAGGCACTAGTTATGAACACATGATTCAATAAAATCACCCTGTATTGGTTTGCGGACGTCCACCATGATTATTTTGAATAAAAAGTACCGGTTTCTCTAATTGTCAAATATTTTCCAATTAGGCACAATGCTGTTAGGACATAACTGGGTGTATACCAGTTATGTCTTAACAGCATTGTGCCTAATTGGAAAATATTTGAAAGATTATACAGACAATTTTATTAGAGAAGCCGGTACTATTTATTCAAAATAATCATTGTGGACGTCAGCAAACCATTACAGTGGAACAAGAAGAGGACATTATAGTATGCATTAGAGCTTGTAAGGAGCTCCGCAACTTCTTTGTCAACCTTTCTATATGTGCATCCCACTCAAGACCACTATCCATCTGTACCTACAAGAACGGCGCTGTCCCACGAGACAATGGACACTGCTGTGCATATCTTACAGAGAAAAGGAGATGGCCAGTGTTGGATTCATTTAAGACTAAGCTATTTTTTCGAACCAGTTTCTGGCCCTCGACTGTGCCTCACCCGTGCCACCCACCCACTTGAGGTTCCTTGATTGAGATGGTAGTATCACCAGCAAACAAGACATTGCTCCTTTATCCGGATCTGAGAAAGGTTATTAATATAAAGCAGGAATAGTAAGGGGACCATTACATATCCTTGTGGCACTCCAGTGTTCATAATTCTTGTGTCCGGCCACACTCTATGCACCATTGCGCTTTGAGTTCGTCCTTCCAAATAGGATGTTAATAGGTCAATACTGTTCTGACCAAATTTATAAAGATCAAGTTTTCTGATGAACAACTTGTGCGATACACAGTCGAAGGCCTTGCTTAGGTCGCAGAAGATGGTACCAATATGTTCTTTGTTTTCGGATTTAAAATAGCTTGCACAGTATTACGTACCGCCCTAAACCCAAACTGCTCATTACACAGTAGTGAATTTATTGTCTCGAGAAATATAGCACCACTCTCGAAGACATACATTTTTGGGAAAATTGGAAGCAGGGAAATCGGACGATAGTTAGAGACATCCGTCTTATCTGCTTTCTTAAAGATGGGAATCACAGTGGCTTGTTTAAGATAGAAGGGGAAAATACTCTCCTTGAAGCAAAGATTTATAAGTTTTGTCAGTGGTACTACAATGAGGTTCTTGATGACCTTAATACGTTTAACAGACAAACCAAAAACATCACGTGCATCTTTCTTTTTTAAGCCCATTATAACTCCTCTAACTTCAATAAAGCTCACCTCCCCAAATTCGAAGCCGGACGTGAACATCTTCTATTGAGTACTGTGCACCCCCAACTCGACCATCTGCCACTTCTGAGAAAAACTTGTTAAATTAGTTTGGGGTGGTTTGCCCACACGGTCCCCGATGGTCCCTGCCTCCTCAGTTGTTGTTTATAATTTTCCAGATACTTTTACGTTTGTTGGTTTGAAGTAATTTCTCGATATCTACTTTTTAAAATTATTAGACGGGAAGCAGAATATTACCATTTTATGCAGATTATAATTTAGTGAACTACGGTTTAAAAAACCATAATAATAGTAATTTGTAGGTTTATTATATTTGTCTGAATCAAAGAAAGTTCATGCATATATCCTAGTACCTAGGTGGAACCTTTGAGCAGGGCCAATTTCTCTTTTCCTTAGAGGTACAACGTAAAAAGCTCTATCCAAAATTTTCAGTAGATATCAGGGACCTCATTTTAACCAACGCCAACGTTAAATTCCTTCCAGGCTTTATTAGATTACGGTGCGCCGAGAAGGGATTTACTGCAAAATCCAACTTGTCACCACAATTCTGAACAAATGTACATGATACGCTACTGGTCAGTCGGGCCAGGCTCTGACTTCAACCCCCATCGACCGCAGAATTTTGTTAACTTAAAATTACCTTTGTAATTAAAGCTAATTCCAAGTCTACCGACTTTTGTGCTCGTAGGTCGATTCATGGGCGTCGGGATGGGCAGTTGCCCTACCCTAAGCACTAGAAGGTATCTATTATATTAACCTAACAAACATTTAAAAATTTCTTTTGGACCTTGGTTTTAGTGTCAAAATTTCAGCTTGATTCAGCAGCTTATAACATATTTTTTCAGAAAGCAAGTTGAATATAAAAGAGCTAGTATTATAATTAAATTATTTTTTTCTCCTAATTTATTATATAGGTATTTGCTAAATACAGCAAAAAAAACAACTTTACCGTACAAGGCTGAGAGTTCGAGCATGAAATTGCAATAGAAACAATTTTGTCATGTAAAATTTTTCGAAATTCTTCCAAAAAAAAATGTGATTTTTATCATTTTCTCTAAAAAAAATCAAACCTTGATAGCTAACAATTGTCGCTTGGTCGCAGCTTGGCTTAATTTAAGGCAATTTAATACATTTTAGGTATATTATATGGTGCCGACTTTAATGGTGGCAAATCATAATCTAAAATTGATTATAACGTTTTAAAATTCAGAAGACCATTACAAAAGTATAAGGATTTAAGATTATTTATATAACGTTTATCCAAAGAGTATTAACTAATAAGTAAATATGAACTTACCTAATTGATTAAATATACTTGAAGGTACTGGATATTTGGAAACCTTTTATATATATAAACTCTACTAATTAAGTTAGTATAGACATCAACCAATGTAAACTAGAAATATATGTTGCCTAGTTAAAGTGATAAATTATGGACCTATAAAGCATACAAATATGTTGACTCCTAGGGATAGTAAATTCTCTGTGAAAGTTTTTTAGTTTAATTTTTCCCTGAAATTTGTTTCTTAAATTTTTTGAATGTATAATAACTTCGATTATCACACTGCCAATTCTAACAACTTTAAATTAGGTTTTTTTTTGTTATGTACTTATAATAGCTGCTAAAAATTAGTAAACTTCACCACATGTGTGCCAGTAAGCGTGCCTATGATATTCAAAATATCAAACGAAAGTCTTGAAATATTTATTACAACACTGATCCATTTTATGGCCTAGAAGAATATTTTTATGACGTATATATATTTAAAATATATTCTGTATTGTCTACACAAATTTGCTTTGTGATGCCGCAAAGCACTTTGTATATTGTATTATGATACCTACTTGCAAGGGAACAAAACCACTTGTCTTTAATTGTCTGCTGCAGGAAAGCTCGATTATTGTCGTGTGCAAACTGTATCTAAACTGTGTGAAGCATATGTTTCGTTTTTATTATATGTTTAAATAAATCCTATATGTTTTACGAGAGTTGTTTTAATTTCTATGTTTATATGTTTTAAATGTTAAGATATCATGCGAGGATCCAACACCCTAGCAGAGTCCTCTCGTAAGAAAGGTTACGTTTTTGTTTTATATAATGTGTAACAAAGGTCTGAAAGCTTTCAATAGGTTTGTTCTAGCAGCGATTTCAAACGGTTTCAAACCGTACGGAGTTTGCGCATAGCCATATAAGCGACGCTTATATCGTTATGCGCAAACTCCGGACGGTTTGAAACCGTTTGAAATCGCTGCTAGAACAGACCTAATATCTACAATACCGTTTCTCTGACTTCGTTGAAATTCGGTATCTGTATGTAGAAGCTTATGGTGGACTTTTTTTGATAAGGTGAGGAAATGCATTATACGCAATGGATTCTCGGGGGACAAACACCTGGCGAAGAAAAGAGGAATATCTAAAGATAAAGAACTCTATGTAGCAACATATAACGCACGCTCACTCTTATCAGAAGAACGTTTAACTGAGCTAGAGTCTGAGTTGAAAAACATAAAATGAGACATAGTTGACCTTAACGAACAATTGGTGAGCCTTAAATCTGACCATACCTTTTGCTATGTAGGTTAAGACGACAAATCCATCGGGGGAACAGGATTCCTAATACACAAACGGCACGGTTCAAACATCATATCTCTCAAGAAAATATCAACCAGAGTAATATACCTAGTTATCAGATTGAACAGCAGATACGAGATGAAAATCATTCATATCTACGCGCCAACAACAAAGCATTCAGATGAAGAGGTAGAAATGTCCTATCGATACTGCCCTAAGAGATCATCATACACAGTTTACGATTTTGTGTGGTGACTTCAATGCCAATAAGATACGAATAAGAGAAAGTTATACAGATACCGCACTAGGAAAATTCGGGTCGGAAGGAAGAAACGATCGAGGGGAGACACTACTAGGATACTTGCTACATAACAACCTATATGATATGAACAGTTTCTTTCAGAAGAAACCTAATAGAAGATGGACGTGGTAAAGTCCGGATGGTCGGACGAAGAACGAAATAGACTTTATAATTACCGACAAAAGACATATAGTCAGAGACGTATCAGTACTAAACAGGATGACCACTGGAAGTGACCACAAAATGGTACGAGCCAAAATAGTAATAAATACTGGGAAGGAACGATACAGAATGATAAGGAAAACAGACAACAATGGACTATGGAGAAATCCAACACATGTAGAGAGTTTCCAAAAATGTATTACAGAACAACTAAATGAATGCGGACCAGAAGAAACCATAAAAAGCTTAAATGATCAAATAACCGATGTCATGCTGGAAAGCCAAAGAAGACACTGTCCCAAGTTACAAAAAGAAGAAAAGCTAGGACAAGCTACCAATCAACTAATGGAACGAAGGAGAGCTATGAGAAGCGATGAGACGACTACTGCTGAGCAGTTAAAAGAAACAAACAGGCTAGTATCAAAAGCCATTAGAAGAGACATCAGATCATATAATCAGAGACAAATCCATCTAACAATAGAAAACAACAAGAGCATGAAAGTACTGCGCAGAAATCTCCAAAGCGGAAAAAAAGAAATGATAAAAGTAAAGGATCAACAGGGACAAGTTACATCAAATAGAAAAGAGATTCTGAGAATAGTTGAGGACTTCTATTAGGTACTATTCAAGAGTCAAAAAGAAGCAAACAATATCTCAAATATAGAGCCAGAGATAATAACATCTAAGAAGGGAATAGTTAACCAGGGATCAGAGGTATTACCGGAAATGACCATCGATGAAATAAGGCTAGCACTAGGAAAAGCAAAAAACAACAAAGCTCCTGGTGAGGATGGTTTGGTGGTTGACGCAATTAAGATTGGTGGCACATCTCTACTCCAGAAGATCAAAATTCTCTTCAATATGTGCCTTTCTGACCACACCATGGCAGACAAGTGGTATAACGCCACTGTAATACTGCTCCATAAAAAAGGTGATATGGCTGAACTAGAGAACTATAGGCCAAGGCCAAGAACTTAAATTCCCCGAAATGTGGAGAAGATTAATTATAAATTACCTTCATGGCACAGAATTCTGCGTGAGAGTAGGATCAGAGCTTTCAACTTTTAAGAAGGTTAGGGCTGGGGTCCCACAGGGCTCTGTGCTCGGCCCCATACTTTACAACTTGTATACATGTGACTATAGGCCAGCTGCATCAATATTTTACGGACTTTATGGTGACGACACGGTCTTCCTTTACAGGAGCAGGAGCGGCGCTTCTCTGTCAAGAGAGTTACAGAAAGAATTAAATAACTTTGAATTTTGGACAAATAAAAATAAAATAAAGTTAATTCCAACCAAAACCAAAACGGTATTCTTTCAAAAAAGACTCCTACCTTAGGGCCCTAACCTGAGAATTTACGGTGAGGAAATTCAATGGGACAAGGAGGTTAAATATCTAGGCTTGATCTTTGATCAAAAACTCACGTGGGTCAGCCACATAAACCCAATTAGGCAAAAAATAAAAGAGGTAGTTGAACTATATTCCTTGGTAGGAAAACATAGCGCGTTGAACATAAACACCAAGTTGACTATACTAAAGGTGGTAGTTAGGGCCCAAATTGCATACGGAGTTGCAATTTGGGGCACAATTGCGAGATCCTACATAGACGTACTGCAAGGCACTGAGAATCGATTTGTGAGGGGAGCAGCAGCAGCCCCATAGTATGTGAGGAATGCTGATTTATTCAGAGATTTAAAACGGATTCCACTAAGGGACTATCTCCATGGTAGGATTCGAAAGTTCTGCGAGATAATTGAAATTCATCCAAATGAAGAGTTAAAGGAACTTACAAACTATACACCAGGAGACAGCTCCACAAGACTGGGGAAATATAGAAGACCAAAGGACTCTATGACCCTAATATTGGGATGATTCAGGACAACTTACCAACATAAATTAACATAGACATTTAAGATTCTGCAAATGTAGTGTAAATTATGTAAATGACTTTTCCACAACATAAGATGAAGTTCTGGTCAGAATGATTGAAACTGTAAATAGTGTAAATAAGAATAAATAAAAATGTAAATTGTACATAAAACCTGTAAGTAACGTATATAGAATAGCTAAATATAGGAAAGCTACCACTAAAATTGGACATACACTTGAGGTTGGCCCTTAAACATAAGGTCAGGCCAAATGTCAAAATCCAAAGGGTTGTACAGTATAAATCAAGCATGTAAATAATGTATAAAACAAACCGATACATTGAGAAGAACATAAGTTCTAAAGAAGTGGACAAAAGAACCAAGATTGCTAGAACTAGTGAGGTGCCAGCGGCAAAGAGGGCTTTTAACAACTAAGATGACACTGCTAAAAAGGCTATGGCCAGTGGCAGTAGTTATGCAGGCAGCATGGTAGACCTGCATGCGGTGGAGGTTTGGTTGGTATGCCTTCGGGAGAGCCCAACACAACCCCCAAAGCCTAAGGGGGTGCGTATAAGGGAGCGTTCCTCCACCTGACTAAAAAAAATAAAAAATACCAACCGATAGAGCAGGTGGGATTTCGTGCTGGTTTTGGGACCAATGACCATCTGCAGAGTATCAAAACTCTAATAGAGAAATCTGTCGAATACAACAGACCACTCGTTCTTGTCTTTGTGGATTTCCAGAAAGCCTTTGACATGGTCGAAAGGGATGCAATCGTGAATTCATTACAAAAGTGCCGTGTAGACTACCGATACACTAACCTAATACATGATATATATAAAAACGCCACTATGAAGGTCAAATTGCACGAAAACACCAACACAATCCCTATCGGAAGAGACGTGCGGCAGGGGGACACAATGTCGCCCAAACTCTTTGTCACTAACTAAACTGGGAAGAGAAGGGTATAAACATAGATGGTCAACACCTAACAAATCTGCGCTTTGCGGACGATATAATAATACTATCAGGCAACCTGAAAGATATTAGGCAGATGCTACAGGAACTACAGGAAGTATGCTCTGAGTTAGGTATAAAAATCAACTTTTCAAAAACGAAATACATGACAAACCTGGTTCCTAGTGAAAGTTTGGCTGTTGGTGAGCAAGAGGTAGAACTTGTGAATAGCTACGTATACCTGGGTCATGAAATAAGAATAACAAGAGACAACCAAACCTGTGAATTGAAGAGAAGAATAACAATTTCCTGGGCTGCCTACGGAAGATTGAATGATGTATTTAGAGCAAAAATACCAATATCATTAAAACGGAAAGTTTTCAATCAGTGCGTTTTGCCGGTGTTGACCTACGGTGCGGAAACCTTAACCCTGACCACCGCGTCTGCCAGGAAGCTGAGAACAACTCAACGAAAAATGGACAGATCTATGCTTGGGGTGTCGTTGCGGCATCATATCCGAAACGAAGATCTACGAAAGAGAACTGGTGTTACTGATGTTATATCACAGATCGCTAGTCTTAAATGGAACTGGGCGGGGCATAGAAGAAGCCGAAGAAGAAGTAGAGGAAGACCGCCCACACGATGGATCGACCACATCAAAAGAATGGAAGGCAATTGGATGCAGAGCGCTCAAGACAGGAGCCAGTGGAAAATATTGGGGGAGGCCTATATCCAGCAGTGGATGCAAAGGGCTGAGTTATGATGATGATGATGATTGCCTGCGTTTTTCCAGCGTTTACTTTTATTTTGTTTTCCACCCCTGGAACATGTCTAGCGACTCTTGCAACTCTTCGCTTACAACTTCCAGGTCTCTGCCTCTAGAAAGAAAGACAGTGTCATCCGCAAAGAGACCCATTATTCGTCTGCCAGTGTCTGGAATATCACACGTGAAAAATTGTACAAAATAGGCCCCAAGACTGACCTGGGGTACCTCTGCTCCTATTCCTCCCGGCCCACTCTGACCTGAAACATACTGGTCATCAAGGTAACTGCCTATAAGTTTACACATTTTAACCGGAACATTCATTTTGTTCATTTTGTAGACAAGTCCCCTATGCCAAATTCGGTCAAAAGTCCACCACTAGTGGCCATCTTTAGGTTATTATAATCATCCGTGATAAATTCAGGAAATCTCAATGCTTGCCGTTCTACTGAGTAGCTCTGTCTAGATCCAAACTGGGACGGGGGAATAAGATTTAGCTAAATAATAGTCTGCGATAGTTTTCTCTTCATGGTTTTTTCAATCACTTTAGATGTCGAAGACAGTAAGCTAATAGGCCTGTAATTCTCGGGGAACTTTGGGTCCTTCCCACTTTTGCCTATCATGAAAATGATGGAGTTTTTCCAAGCCTTGGGGAAATGGTCAAATCTGATTATTGTGTTTGCTACGTTTGCAAGATACGCGAATCCTGGATAGCTCCTTGAGCATCTTGTTATTGATACAGTCACCACCTGGTGCCTTTTTGGTCTTAAAATTCCTGATTATTCTTCTTATCTCAAGTAGAGTGACAAAGTCCTTGACTTTGTCCCGTATCTCAGTCCGAGCTATCCTATTAACTATTCTATCTACTTCTTCCTCGAATCTCCATTCTGCATCTTCATCGTCAGCTGCACATTGATTTTCAGTAAGGGTTCTTTCTTGTACATCTGCAAAGCCTCTGCTTTTTCTTGCTCCAGATAAGCCATCCCGTTTGGTCCATGTATCGGAGGAATGTTGATCGGGGTCCTTCTGAGCGCCTTTACCATATCCACAGGCTTATGTTGCAATTCCTTGAGTGCAATTTTCATCTCGTTTGTATCAATATTTAGCTCTTTTTTACTAAGCTCCTTGCATAGATTCTCCTCAGTCTTCTATTTTCCCTTATGATTCGTTGGAGTCTTCTTGGTAGAGTCCCTATAGAGCCCCTAGTGACCTATTTGATAAGTGAGTTTGCTGAATTGGCTTCCTGTAGCTCCTCACTGAATCTTCGGATTGACACTTCTAGGTCAACGCCAATTTTGAGGGTATATGAAAACTTCTCTTGAACCCTAACCAGTTAGTTATAGTTTGCTTCTGTATGAGCCTCGTGCTTTCTCCTCTTCCTAGGCTACGCAACACAGGGTTGTGATCGAAGGGGCCTTCACTTAATGCTTCAATGTCATAGTCATAGTTATAATTCTTAATAATTGCAATATCCAGCACTTGCGTTGCCAGCCCCACTTGGTATAAACGTAGGTTGTGCTAGTCCTATTGCGATAGCCCCAACTCTCTCAATAATAGAGACCAAGATCCTGCCATTTCTACATTGGCGTGTGCTTTCGAGGTCCTGTCCTCAGAGTTGAAGTCACCTATGAGGATGATTGGCGTTGCATCACGTGAAAGGGCCATTATATCGGACTCGAGAGTCTGGGTGGCTAGTTTTTTGTAGATCGAGGTGATTCTTGATTTCCTTTCATTCACATTATGCACTATTACTGCTGATAAGTTCTCAATTTCCATGGCCCTGATGGCCTAAAGTAATGTCTTTCCTCACCAGAATAGCAACGCCCCGCACCCCTGGAGCTGGGCCATTCCTTCTGTAGATTAAGTAATTCCTAAACGAGATTTTGACATGGCGAAGCTGCTAGTGACATTAACAATGTTGCCATGTTTATAGTTTTTCAGCAATTGATATAAAAAAATTTAATGAGATAACTTGTAGGTATGTAACAACATGATTCCTTAAAGAATTCTAAGCAACTTTGAGAATTTAATGAAACATTATTGTGAGGTAATTGTTTAAGCTTACTTATTAAAAACAGGTTAAAGAAATTAAATTAGGTGCTTAAAGTGCCTTTCATTTACTTCTTAACAATATGCTAAATATTGCGGGAAATTATTGAAAACATTGGGGAGAAGTTTCTCCGATTCGTAGACACTCAACTTCCATTCATTCTTGTAGCTCTTCTATATCATTTGGCTTGATCTTGTAGACATTTTTTAAATGCCTCCACAAAAAATAATCGAGAGGAGTTAGATCTGGTGGCCGAGGTGTACCCCGTCTCCCTATCAATCTTTCAAAAAATAATTTATCCAGTCTAATAATAATTAGGGTAGAAAGGTGCGGATTTTCATTTATGATGATATTTATATCATATTTAAAGCTCTATCGCCACTTGTCGCACTTTTTGGACGCCTAGATTTTGCAGACTATGACGTAAATACTTACCACAATTTATAATCCACACGTGGCAAGTTTATTCATCTTTATAAGGATATCCCAATCGAAGCTTATAATTTCGTTTACTAACCCAGCATTCAAGATACTGGCAAACATTACCTACATTTTATTGTATTGTATATATTTATAAATATATATTTTTGCTTATAATTTCTGTTCTCGCAAATATCATTAATGATATATAGATTATTAAACATATTTAAATACCCTTTTAATAGTAGCTTCGCAAAACATCATTTAATATTTAAATATTAATACGATGGCATCAGTAAAAACATTAAATAACGTACGAGTACCATGAATCTATAATTCTTATTTAATATTAAGGCAAAATAATACAGTCCGGCAACGCGGTCTTCCAAATGAGTGCCGCGCGCACATGAAGGCATTAATTTATCGTCGGTTTACTTTAAAAACCTCGTATGTCGATATTACCAAATTTTACAGGAGAACCAGAAACTTTGATTACCTGTGTATAAAAACCACCTATGTCTCAGTTTAGCACAATAACCTCAATGTACTTTTCCCAAGCATACTTTAGCAACAATTTTGGTGAACCTTTATTATTGTAAAAGCTATAACTTTATATTAGTTCACGACTTACCCTAATTTTTAGCATAAACACTATATTTATTTAAATAAACTGCTGACTTTCGTTGAAATAGCGAGATTTTCGTTCTATCCAGTTCTATCATTTAGCTGAATTGTCTTACGAGGTTTTAAATGTAAGATCGTGGAGTCTTTGTTTATATAAAGACAATGGTGGAGTCATAATGACATAAAGTGTTTTAAAAATACTTTCATAGATGGCACTACAGTATATATAGACTTAAAAGGTTTTAAATATAGATTTTAATTGATAATATTAGCCAAATTATGCTAAAACCTCATTTTCCGAAAATATTGGACTTACAGGGTTTTGAAAGTAAAACGACGTTATAGGTATTCATCAGGTAGCAAAATGTATAATTAAAGGACCAATAGGTCGAATCATGACGTCAGCTTATTTTCCCACAAGACTTCAAGATTTACCTGACATCATGTCAGCATACGTTATCATAGAAACGTTTAAAATAAATACATTTTTCACTTTTTAACCAACCCAGTTATATACGCCTATGTAACAGACATCAGAAAATGATTTACTACTCTCTCCCATTTCGAAATAGACTATAACAATAGACAATTATTTGAAACTTTTACAAATGGAAATGGGTTCTGCGTTGGAAGACTAACAATAAACGGAGAAATAATTTTTCAACAAGATGGAGTTCAAGCTCATAACGCCACAGCTGTGACAAAATGTTTAACCAACACCTTTCGGAAAGGAAGAGGTTTTAGCCTATTGAACTCGCCTCTGGATTATCTATGATCAAAAGATTTTAATAATTTAAGGAACAAAAACGTTGAAGTCCTAAAAAAGCGAATTAGCGGAACTTCCCGCATCACCACGGTATGCCATCGCCAGTTGAGTAACATGAAACTTTTCATGCGTGTCTAGGGTAGGTACTGTCAAAGAAAAGTTTACTATGGAGGACACTTTGAACAACTGAAATAATTCTGCTTTTTGCATTTACTGTAATTATTACTTTATTGCAATTATTAGATGTTTTAAAACATTCAACATTATATTATGCAAAAGGCAAAAACAATAATTAAGAGGCATGTAAAAAGTTACAGATTTTCCAAAAATAAATTCATTGTTTAGGTACTTTATGGAGCTATTTTGGCAAAATTGATAAATTGGCAAAAGCTTAAAAGATTACAATTTACATAATATGTCAAATTTTAGGTCCATTATACTAATAGAATACGGCTTAATATTGGATTAAAAACTTAACATAGGGTTTTACCCTATGGGCCGGTTTCAAACAAATATACTGTATATAGTTGTTCGGCCCAATGCAAATATAATTTATTGCATGCTTGTTCGAAAGGTCTATAAGAAGGTCTTAAATAAAAGAACCAATTTTCTAGAACAGTCAAAATTCGGTTCTACCTGCCGCGTTGCCCATAACTTTTGAAAGAAATCCCAATTGGTTTATTACAGTTTTAACTATTTGTGTTTACCTATAAACTAATTCGGATAATATTGGCCTGAACTGTGTCGTACCCAAACCAAAGGGGCCTTTATCTGAAATGTGTCTATAATAGTTTCTGTAATGCACGAGTAAAGAGCTATATGAAATAAAATCAGTCAAAGTTCACAAATAGTGCGCAATCAAACGGAAGTGAAGTGTTTATATAGTGTTGAATTAATATGTTGGTCAAGAGAAAGACTGAAATGGTATGTACAATCACTTAACTACTTTTTAACTCAGTAATTTGTAGCCAAGGGTAGTATAGGTAATACTACACAATCGATATTACTTATTCACAACAAAGCTCTACTAAGTATATTTAATTGATTTATACTATTGTATTCAAACATTAATTGTATTTCATACATCTTTAACTTATATGTTGTAAATGTTGTATCTATACAGGGAGTCATAAATAACATATTCCACTATTGCTATCTCTGGAAGCTACGAGGTCGGCTAAATCAGAGAAAAGTTGCCTTTTTTATAGCCCATTCATGATCCGTTTACAGTGCTGCCAAATTCCTGTTAGTTTCTAAGATACAGGGTTATTTATAAAAAATTCTGAAAAATATTATTACAAAAACTGTTCATTTTCGAGACACAGATTAAATTTCAAAGCATTTTTTTTGTTCTACAACGTGGTACCTTCAAATTTCACCTCCGACGTTTCGTGTTCGGGCTACCATCATCAATATAGCGAAAGGCAGAAGTTGCTGATACTGACGTTATAGTTAAACTTTTAAAAACTTCTGACCAATATAGCTCTTTTAGGGTTGGCATAAGTGAACAACATGAATGTAAACTGAAGTGTAGCAACTTCTGGCCACCAAATATAATGTTTAGAAAGTTTACATTCGAAAGACCTACTTCAAACAATCCTAGTAATCGCCTTCCGCACTCAAATCAAGGAGATTCTGATAGATCAAACTTTTCAAAAAACGTTCAAGTTTCAAAAAACGGTCTTTGAAATGTTACTTTCATAATGTTTCTGGTCTGCGAACCAAATTGAATCAACTGAAAACTGAAGTATCTCTGACTGATTATGATGTGATTATGTTGGTTGAGTCTTGGCTGTCAGATAAATTTGCGTTAAGTGAAACTGATATTCTTATAATTATAATGTTTATAGGCAAGATAGATCTCATGATGTTGAACTGGACATTGTTGGTGGTGGAGTCTTCATCGCCATCAACAAAAGTCTAAATACAAAATTGATTATGAAAGAGAGTACCTCTAATATCGAACAATTGTTTGTAATGCTATATTTGTCTAATGGTAATGATTTTATCTTTGGTTGCGTGTACATTCCTCCTGGCTCAGGTATGGATTCTTATGAAAGACACTGTAATACTGTTGATAATATTTTATCAGAGCATTCTCATTGCACTGCTGTAATAATGGGCGATTACAATTTGCCTAGAGACACTTGGGGGAATGATACATATGGGGTAGCGGCAAATTATCCTGTAAGTCAACCAGCTAGTGTAGTTAGTGAATCATTTGCATATTTAAATCTTTTTCAGTGCAATAATGTGCCGAACCAACATGGTAGGTTTCTTGATTTAGTGTTTTCACATATCAGGGACATACAAGTTGGTGAGGCAATAGATCCAATCTTTCGAGAAAGTTTTAATGACAAACCTTATGAACTTTATGTACCCATTGATTATTTTAATGAGTCTTTGATGTATAAGGATACTGTGTTAGACTTTAAGAGCTGCAATTATTTAATGATGAATAATTTTCTTTCTTCTGTTAATTGGAATGATCTGTACTGTCTTACGAATGTTGATGACGCGGTAGGATTTTTGTATGATGTTATTTATGAATGTTTGAATGAATTTGTGCCGGTAAAGGTTATAAAGTGCTCCTATAAATTTCCCGTGTGGTTTTCAAATGAGCTAAAGCAACTAATTATAGCAAAAAAGAGAGCTCATCATAAATATAAGCAAACTGGTTCTCAAAGCGATTACCAGGAATTCTCAAATCTTAGAGCTTTATGTAAAACTCTTCATGATACATGTCACAGTTTATATATCAACTCTCTAGAAAATAATTTTGAGGATGATCCAAAAAGATTCTGGGGACATATAAATAAGCTTCGTAAATCTACTGGCTACCCACAGGAGATGTTTTTTGGCGAGTCTAGAACTGGGGATGATACTGCGAAAGCTAACTTATTTGCAAGTTTTTTTGCTGATGTCTATCAACGAGACAGTCTTTGTGATTTGCCAAATTTTTTGGGTGTTGTTAGACAATGTGAGAATTTGCACTCATTGTTACTTAAAACTGAAGAGGTATATGACGAATTATCTCATGCCCCATTAAGGTTTTCAAGTGGACCAGATGGAGTTCCCTCAATCCTCTTACGCATGTGTTTGAAATACATCTTCAATTTGTCCTAGGGAACAGGATATTTTCCATTACTTTGGAAGAGCAGTTTTATAACGCCAATACATAAATCAGGGGAAAGGGGGAATATTACTAACTATAGAGGTATTAGTATTCAGTCTACCATCCCAAAGATTTTCGATAATTTGGTTACAAAACATCTTTTAAATCATCTTAAACACATTATCATTCCACAACAACATGGCTTCTTCCCTGGACGCAGCACTGTATCTAATCTGTTAATTTACCATCATAATATTCTCAATGCATTTGAAAGAAGGTCCCAGGTTGATAGCATTTATCTTGATTTCTCGAAGGCGTTCGACAAAGTCAACCACAGATACTTGATCCACAAGCTTGAAACTATAGGAATAAGTGGTTATCTTCTGGAATGGCTAAGAACATTTCTTGTCGGTCGCATTCAGTCTGTAAGACTTAATGGGAAGCTGTCCCGTGAAATAACAGTTGCTTCAGGGGTCCCACAAGGGTCTCATTCGGGTCCTTTACTGTTTCTTTTATTTGTGAATGATATTGAAAGCTGTATTAAAAATGCCCAATTTTTAGTTTTTGCAGATGATATCAAAATCTATAAAGAAATTTGTTGTCCAACTGATTGTATCCTGCTACAACAAGATCTTAAGTCTGTTAATGATTGGTGCTATAAGAATGCCCTATCTCTAAATATTAATAAACGTTCCATAATTACTTTCTGTCGTATCTTAAACTGGCAGGAATATTCTTACAACATAAATAGCATCACACTTGATAGACAGTTCAAGGTTAAAGATTTAGGGATATACTTTGACTCCAAGTTGGATTTCAAGTTCCATACTACCTATGTCTCAAACACAGCATTTAAACTGCTAGGTTTTGTAATGAGAAGTAGTAAGGAATTCTGTAGCAAAATTTTTCTTACTTTATGTCTAATAAGGTCAAGAATGGAGTATGCAATTGTTGTGTGGGCACCTTACTACAATAATCATGTCAATGCACTAGAACGCGTTCAGCATCAATTTTGCAAATTTTATTTTTACAATAGTGTTTTGAAAGATCATTTAAATGCATATAGCTTTACTGCCGTGTCAGACTATCTTGGTTTAGTTTCCATTGAGAAAAGAAGAGAATTTGCTGATCTTGTTCTTCTCTTCAAGATACTCAACTCATTATGTGACTGCAAGGAGTTATTAGAGTTAATAAACTTTAACACTTACCATCGGGGAAGAAACCACCCACTTTTTGATATTCCACCTTCGACTCAAAATTACAGTTTTTTTAAGCCTTTATGTAGAATGGTAAGATTGTATAATTCACATCAGGCTGAATTGGATATTTTTCTTTATTCATTGGGTAAATTTAAGCAGATTGTTAAAGGGTTATAGTTTATGAATTATGTTTATAATAGATATATAGTATATTGTATTGAATTGTAAATGGTTACCGTTAATAAAAAATAAAAAAATATATATATAATTTTCTTAAATACGGTCCTGCATTTTTTATTTTAGATTTTAAGAGCTTCTGATGGCCAAAACCAATGGCGTATCGCACTTATTCGAAAAAATACATTTTTCACTTTTTATTTAATTTCTACCAACATTCTCTTTTCTCTCTCTCTCTCTCTCTAACACATTATGTTCGTATAGAGAGTGCCAATAATATGATTATGTTTTTCATTTTTTATTCTTTTTTTTTATTTTTTTTAAATTACTTATTTTGCTTTGGCGTAATTTTTAATAGTTTGTCACTTTTGAGATTTTTATATTCTATAAAAATATTTTATTTTGTTTTTTGTGTTAACTGGAAAATTGGAACATTTATTTTTGATAAAAATAGGAAATAGTAAAATTAAATAAACATGTTCATTTATTTTTTACCCCAAAGCAAAATAAATAATAAAAAAATAAAAATATAAATTTAAAAAAATTATAAAAAAAC